>ARYC01022289.1:0-13201 GCA_000711775.1 Oxytricha trifallax
TCAATTTTTCTAAGTTGGTACCAAAGTTAAAAATATTAAGCATGAATTTAGAAAATTTATAGTTATAAACTTAGTATAAATATGATGTCTAACGCCTAAGAATCAACCATTGTTGTTGCAGTACCAACTCCTATACAAAGTTACGATAACTAGAGAGATTATTAGAGCTTTATAATAGAAATTTAAATTTGAATTTAAACATGGCGGCTAACTTAAATCGCAAAGCAGTTTCTCTTGGCAGTGGATAATCTTAGCTTAACTTTGGCTAAACTAAGAAGCCAGAGATCATCTACATTGAAAAGGAGCCAGAGCTTAAAGATCTTGAGTTTGAATCAGAAGTGTTTATTCTATAAATAAATATCAGGAAGCAGAGAGCAGAGATAAGTATTTAAACGCTAATCGAAGATGTTGAGGAGTTAAAAGAACATCTCCCACAAGAAAAGATTAAAGAATTCTAATGTGATGAATGCTAAAATTTCTTCTCAACTGATTCGAACTTGAAGAGGCACATCAAAGAGATGCACACTGGGAGAGCTAAGATATATTTTAAGCACGAAAAGGTCGATGGCAGGTATTAGTGCACGACTTGCATGAAGTCTTACACTCACTCAGCTAAAGTTAAAAGACACATGCAAAAACATCATTTAAGTGAGTTTTTAATGCAAGATAAAGAAACATAAAAACGTAAACCAGCCAAGAGAAAGTCCAATACTATAGAGTCTTAAAGAGAGCAGGAAGAGAGACTTAAGAAGCAGAAACGTTTTAAGTCAATGAACCAACCAGCTAATGAATTATATATAGCATACTTGTAAGAGAGAGCTATGTATATACCTGCATTAAATGCAGTAGATCTCAGTTTTTGCATTGACAACTATTTACATATTGATGTGCCTAACAAGGCAAAACTCATAGTAGTTGATGAGTATGCTTATAAAGTATATCCGTTCAAATATCTTATTAGGAACGAGCAGTATCAAAATGAGTTTGCCAATGAATACATAATACTAAGAGAGGCTCATAAAAGGTAATGCAAGAACTTGCTTAAACTCGATGGAGTTATTCTTGGACATGGTTTTATTGCACTACGACTCAAGAAATTTGAAATGACTCTAAGAGATTATCTCTACCATAATAGATACCCAGATGACTTGAATGAGATACTCACGGAAATGACCAAGGGTGTGAAAGAGCTGCATGATCTAGGGTATGTTCATAGAGATTTGAAGCCAGAAAATGTAATGCTAAATCTCTGTCCTTTAGAAATAGTAGTCATTGATTTCAATAGAGCAATAAGGTAAGAAATAGTGACTTTAGCTAAAATACTAGGCACACCTGGGTACTTCCCAATAAGAGAGAAGTGGACTAATGGCTCTGTTTAGTGGGATATCTGGGCGGTAGCAGCAATTATTTTAGAGTGCGATATGGAAAGTATGTCGTACTTCGGAACAAAGCAAGAAAAGTAATCAATAAGCATGGCTGTTAAACATATAAAGCAAGAAGATGTATGCAATTAGATTAAGAAAATGGTTGAGATGATCATAGTAAGAGCTACAGCATATAAGATCATCATTAGAAGATATACTTGAAACATTAAAGAGAGCTAAATTCAAGAGATACCACAAAGATAAGCAGATAAAATTTGTTTGAATTAATGACACTAAAACTCATTAAATATACATTAAATTCATATCAAACCTGCGTTTCTCTACTAACCCCAATAAGACCCCAGCTATACCCTACAAATCAAAGCACTTATAAACCTCACTAAGGGGTTTTGGGGTTTTGATTGTAAAAAAGTCTTATAGAAGCTTCCCTTATATATTATCTAAGCTAGAGCCGAATATGTTTTTAAATATTCTCTACTTTGAGGATTATGCCATGTCTAAGCACTAAATATCTTATTTTGTTTCATGCTCTCCATAGACCTGATTCCCAACAGTGCATTTTTTGAAGATCATTTTATTTTAAGTGAGAGTGCCAGTTTTATCGCTAAATACAAAATCCACCTACCCTAGCTCTTCAATTAAAATAGCTGCTAAGTTAATTAATTTATATGATAATTATAGATCAGAATTTCTGCACATGCCGAATTGATTAGTTTCCACATCATACATACTCAAATCTTTCCCAATTAAGTATGCTTGAGTAAGTTTAAGCAACTCTATAATAACATAAAGTGAAATTGGGATCAAATGTGAATAGGATACCCAAAATGTAAGCAGTTATATAAACCAGGTATAAGCAGTGAGATTTGAAGATAAATTTAAATATTTGCTCTTTTTCGCATATTCACTTTGCCATAGCATACTTATTGATGCATATACTATAATTAGAACAAACTAAAAGCCAAAGACAGTGTACAACATATTGTTCATTTTTTTCATAATGTTTGATATTTTCTTTGGTGGCTTCTTAGCATTCATCATAATTTTAGATTCTTTTCCTACATACATTACCAACCCTATGCAGTAGTCTATGTTTCTCAAGTAGCAACCTCTTAAAAGAAGGTTTTTTATGCTATATTTATGATAAAACTTAATTATTAAACTTACTTGCAGTTAAGAGTCTTAGTCTCATTTATTTTTATGTTACAATCCCAATCATCCAAGCTTTCATTAGGTAAATCACAAACCAATTCCCCTTGCAACTGTAATATTTTTGGGAGATCAAATTCTTTCGCAAAAACATTCTTTTCTTTGAGATTTGTCTCTCCATCTAAGTTCATAGTATCCACATAGATAATCTCTTTAGGAGCATATAGTAGAAGTAGATCTGATGGAAATTCTTTATCTTTTTGAACCATAACTACATCTCCCATTTTTAAGTTTGCCCATTTTTGTTGTTAGAAGCTGTGCTATTTATAGTCTAGAACTTAAGTATTTCTATTGTTTAATTCGTTGTCAGATTTGAAACGTTAAATATCCTAATAATGAAAATTTAATTTAGAAATCGTAAGTGATATAAATCTTTATTCGAACTTCTTTTATATTTATATAACTAACCTCATAGGCTTCTTTAAGCATCGTAAAAATTAGTACAGCTGCGAATGTTCCAATCATAGATATTGGATTTTTCGGGGAGAATGACAAACATGTCAAGATAGAAATGATTAGAAAGTAGATATTTGCTGCTCTCTTGAATTGAAAAAGTAGAGATAAAGGGGCCCAAGTTAGCAGACTGTATTTCGTTGTTTTTACTGAATTCTATTTCTTCTTTTAATCGATTGTAAAGTTTTATTGGTCCTTGCCAAAGTTCAATTTCATTTTAGTAGGCTTCACTGATTTTCTTTCTATATGAGAATTAATATTAAGTTCGAAATAGTTACAAATATTTTTAGAATCTGAAGAAGGTTAAATAGCTACAACATGATTTTTCGCATATTTTTCAGGACCATTAGCTTCCTGACCTGTAATTTCAAACTCTTTTTCATTTTTTAGAAAGCTCTGATCATTCTAACTGATTAAATTATTTTTGCTCGAGTCTCTCTTAGTTGATTGGGTATGATCTGATAATCTTTAACCTGGGGGTCTAGACCCTGACTTATCTTTAATATCACCTTTCATTATATTTGATTGATTTTATAACTGATTTTTTAATTAAGTTATAACAATATATGTTTTTATCAAGCTTAAAATATATATAA
Organism: Oxytricha trifallax; assembly: GCA_000711775.1. Classification (NCBI taxonomy): domain Eukaryota; phylum Ciliophora; class Spirotrichea; order Sporadotrichida; family Oxytrichidae; genus Oxytricha; species Oxytricha trifallax. The sequence goes on from ARYC01022289.1 coordinate 3,644, forward strand.
ATACAAAATAGTTTTAATTTATTTTAGCTTTAATTTAATTAAATCATTTGCTTAAAGTGTTTCTTTCCTAATTTTAAAGGATTTAATTATTAATTAAATTAATATCCATTTCTTACTCTTTATCTTCTCTATGATTAGTGCTGTTATTTTTGCTATCATACCATAATGATGCACTCTTTAAATCTTAATTATCCTAACTTTCTATTTTTGATTGCTTGTGTATAAGAACTTACTAATCTTATATGTTTAAACTTCCTATATTTTAATCTTCTTCATCTGATGAATTATACTCCTGAACAATTGACGGTTTTTTGTTTCTTATAAATGCTTCGTTATTATTATGATCATCATTATTTTCAAATTCATTTCTGTTTAAAAATACCATTGAGCTGCTACTTAATGCATCAGATTGATATTATAAGAGTATTTTTTTATACAAAAAACATAATGCAAAGCTTAAAAATTATTCTCAAAAAATATCTAGCTTGGTTCTCTGTCATTCTTAGGCCCCCTTAAAAGTATTTTATAAACATAATAAAATCCTGAGTTCATGTTAATCACTGAATTTGTATTTGAATAATCTTCCGTTTCATTTATTCTTTGAACATAAGAAGGACTTCTAAATTCTGACTCTTTTATTTATATTAAATCTAGCTTCATAGCATCATTTTTACTAAAACTTTCAATATTTTGCTTCACTGGGCTGTTACTTTTAGTGCTAAATTATCTTGTAATTCTCCTGGTGTACTTTTAAATAACTCTTCCGCCTGCTCGCACATTTTAATAGGAAAGTTTCCTCAAAGATTCACTTAATTTATCTGCTTCAAAGCCATCAAAAGTATAAAATTTATTTTGCTTTCTTTGGCAAAAAATGCCTCTTAAGTTGCTACAAAAGCTTTAATTATAAGGGTTAAATAGAGACTTTTTGAAGATCTTCTTTTTCTCTTCGTAGGTACTGTAACTTTTACAAATGATTTTTAGATGATAAAGGAACAAATGCGTGACAAAGCTAGCTATCACTAAGCATATAGCTACTGCAATTATGGAAGCTGGGAATCTTTTTGAAGCAATTTAAAAGCTCTCATCTACATCTTCATGTGTTAACAAAGTCTAGACTAGCAACATGAAATGTGTAATAGAATAAGCGATGCAAACCCATTGTAGTAGCGAAAGAGATATTAAAAAGAAGAGAAATGTCCTATAATTGAGTCCACCTATACATGTACCAAGCCATTTGCAATGGTGGTCAAATCTATGAACACAGTTTCCGCAGAAATTACAATGGAATGTCCTTTCTGGTCGGTAGATATAACAAGTATGGCAATATTTTATTCTTGTCACATATCGACCACCTTATCCTACAACTAGTGCCATAGCTCCTTTCTTTCTTGATTCTTCAATATTTGCTAAAGTTCTCATTTAAAGACTCTAAAATATCATTGATTTTCTCAACATAGTAATTTAGTTTACTTACAAGCCTTGGTAAGATGCCTGGATTTGAATATGCCGTCATCGCAAAATTTATATTTGTTAGAATCCAAAAGAATATCATCACTGAAAGTAATGGGAAAAATACTTCAGACTCTTTGTCAGCATACTATATCATTAATAAATTTGATAAATTATCGTGCTTACCCTCGCAATAGTTGACGACAAAAGAATTGGGGGAATATTAAAGAATATTAGTGAAAATGTCGACATTTTTAAATTTGAACCTAAAATCCATTTTCCTCTGCAGCAAGTTTTTGTTTTTCCTTAGTATACTAAATAATTTGGAATTTTATTGCTTTTCTTTGCAGGCTGTTTATTTTGTGGGGGTCCAGATTTCACTTTCTAAGAGGACCCTACAATACTTAATTGAATATATACAAAAATTTGATAAGATTTACCTTCCTCTAAAAGCTTATCTTTCATTAAATGAATGCTGTTTTTTATAATATATTAGAGTTTTTATTTGAATATCTCTCAATATTACTAAACAATTCTAGTTCAATTAAAAGTTTGCAAAACAATTTTAGATATTCTATTAAAAAGTTTAATTGTTAACAAATTTCTTTATTCTCTCTTAACTAATTCTCATATAGAATTTTATTAATAGAGTAAAATTGAATAAAGCACTAATCTATTAATTTCTAATTTATTACAATCAGCTATGTTCATCCTTTAACAGTTGTTGATTTGAAATACAAATTTCTTTAATTCATTGATATATTTCACAAAAGCAATTCACCCTGCAAATATTAGGACATCTCTCTAGTGCTAAACTCTCTCTCTGGTTATACTTCAGTAGTAAATAACTGTGTAATGGTGTTTGGCAATAACTGGTGCTTGTTGTCAGCCTCGTCATACCTGTCAGAATTTCTACCGCTCACCTTCGGCTTTGAATATGATTTCTTTAATTCCTACTCTCTTAAGGCATTTGTGTCGCTTCCATGAACTACAGCAGGCTGTTGACGATTGTAGAGCTGTAACAAACTTCTTATTTTATAGCCTTGAACCGAGGGAAGAAGGGAAAAAGAGCTCAAAAGTACAGCCAAAAATGATATTAGGTATAAATTTGTGAGCAACTTTCTTAGACTTCTCATTTTATTTATTATAATTAAAACCTAACAATAATAAAAATAGACTCATAAATGCTCTTTATAAATGCCTAAATATCTTAGAGAAATAATTGAAAATATGAAAGTTAAACTACATTTAAATCTATTTATACTCACAGTACTAAGTGTAAAGTCCTTGAGTATATATCAATATGCCTTTTCAATAGATTTCATTAATTCATCTTATGAGTCTGTTTCATTTTGGTCATCTATTTAATTCAAATTTTCAATGCTTGAGTTTAATGGGCTGCTATCTTATTTATTTATTTATATAAGTAGTTCTTTAATCGTTAAAACTATAATTTAATGAAATTAATATCACCCAAACCAAATCTACTAATGTTTACTTTGAGGTTTTAATTATGACTGGTGCGAGATTAGTTTATAAAATTAAAAGGATTCACCCCTATATTTCCTTTGTTGGATAGAGTTCTTTTGAAAGCAAGGGGTTGCTAGTACATATTTGTTGAGTTATATTTTGCATATTTCAGTCCTGATTTTGGTGTCTCGATCTAATTAAGGTTTTCTGATTCCAAAATATTTATATAAATAAAAATAAAAGTATAAAATACATGTGATAGATGAAATAAGATATAGTTAATTAATTATAAAATAGTTGCCGAATTAATGTCTTCAAGAAAGTCTTCAACAAAGAATTTGTTGCTAAATAAGTCTTTTTGTTAAATTCGAGATGCTTTTGGTCTTTTTTTAATATTCCTATGAATATTCTTAGATTTAGTTTACATCTATTAAAGATTCACCTCTGTAGTTCTAGTTTTTTCTCTTAATAATCTTGTATAATTTTTAGCAATTTTTGGTTTAGGGGTCTAATTTAAACAATTAAGTTGCTTAATTAAAAATTAGGGGGGGGGGAAGTATCCTGCACTCTTTTATTTTTTTAAAAATTTAATTAATCTTTATAACATGAATCTACCAACTTCTGAATTAATTTTATAGTCATAGTTATACTTTTTTTATTAATCAATTATTCAATATCTCTCTACAGATTCCAAGATCTGGAATATTTCATATGATATTTGTTGTTTATATTATCCCCTCTATTATCATAGTAATTTCAAGCATTGTATCCAATTGTTATTGGAATTATAATACAATTTATCATGTTATTTCCATGGCTATGATGTTAGAATTTATTATATATAATTACTTAAATGATGTTTAAATATCCTCATAATATTAATGAGGTATAAAAATGTTGAATTTTATAATTTATGTAAAATTAATTAAATTTTACATAATAATAAAAAAAAGTGCAGGAAACTTCCCCCCCCCCAAAAATTTATAATCATCTAAATTTGTCCCATTAAGTTTGGTTCATTTTACTATAAAACTTATTCATTTATCCTATCTTCAGTCTATGGTCGATTGTTAGTTAAGTTATTTCTCAATAATGGAGAAATAATTTCCCTTTAATTAGAATTTTATAAACCAGATACTTAATCTTCATTTTTCTTTTAAGGTGTCTTTTTTGGAGTTGTTAACATATTAATCTCGTTCATAATTTACTCTTCATTTTTCAAATCATTGAGAAGTATAATTAACATTAATAAAAACTAAAATTTATGCTTGACTTTAACTTGTCTATCTCCATTTCAAAATTTTCAATGCCATCCATGTTTTCAGTTTCCAAACTAGACTCAACCAGTTTTTCTATTTTAGAAGGTTTCTTCGGCGATATTATTTTTTTGAATGGACTATCAAGATCTCTATTTTTTTATTGTTGAGGAATAACTTCTCCAGACATCCTCAAGAGGTCGTCAATAGGGACTCTATCGTTTCTCAAAGAAGAAAACTTTTGTGTCACAGTTTTAAGTACTTTTTTACTTTTTGCTATTATTCTTTTTTGAGCGCCAATCGAAGAGGAGCTACTTGAATTCTCTTCAATGATTTAGTTTTAAGAGATGTCATTATTGAAAGATATTTTGTGAGTGCGTCTTTTAAAAGGCTGATTCTTTGCAGTGTATTATAGTATAAGTATAATTAGTTTTAAAAAATAGTTATAAATAATTATGCATTCAAAAATCTATATTTGAAGGTTGTAAGTTAAGGATAATAAAAAACATTTACATTTTCTTAAAAAATTATTGATTATAACTTCTTAAGTTTAATTTAGCAATAGTTCAATTCATCCCCGCTGTTATTATTAATAAAAGTACCTTGAGAGATGAATTAAAAGCTATTTGCTTATGATAATTGCTCTATTCTAATAGCATTAACTCTTTATCTATCTAATAGATTGGCTTATATCTCATAATTGAAATCCAAGCTATTCGTAGTTTTCTTTATATTTCTACTTTATGAATCCGATGAAATTTAGTATTCACTATCTAAAGATTCTTTTATAGAATTATGAGGGACTTTATTGTACTCTTAATTTTTTCTTAGCAATTGCATTTAAATGTGCTCCCTTAGTTTATCTTCGTTATTAAAATCGAAAGAGTTTGATTGCTGATGAAAGTTTTATGTAAAAATATTTAAACAAATAGTTATCCCCTTTATCTTCAGTTAAGTGTTCAAATTCTTAATTTTTATTCTAATCCTTAATATCTTTCAAGAGTCCTCTTTAAGAATTTTCAAATTTATCTCCTTTAGGGGACGTCCCATTGCCCTAAACTCTTTTTTAGAAGAATCTATTTGCATTATTTTTAGGTTTCTTTTAATTCTTTGATTTCGTTAGCATTTGAAATATATTTTGGTTTTGTTCTTCTCTGAATTTTTGAATCTCACTTTTTACTATAAGGGGTATTAAGTTTCCTTTTAGTTTCTATGAAAACTTAGGGCATTATAATAGACTGAAATTTCAATAAAATTCAAATAATTTTTGTAACTAAAGATGTGATTAAATTTTCCGCATAGATAGCATTTTAGGTAAAGCTGAGTGAAACACTTTGTCTGTTCATCAATTGAGCAACTTATACTGTAATATTGTTTCTATATATAAATTTAAAGGAAAATATATGAATAATACTAATGCTAGGAAATCATCTCCAGCAACTTAAATAAAATGTTAATAATTCAAAAACTTTTAGAAAGTTCTCTTTTGAAAGAATCATCGTATCTGTATAGTCTCTAGCTTTTATAGTTGCCTATCTGGGCAAGTCAGAAAAGAATCCAATCTCTCCAAAGTGATCATCTTTGTACAATTCTTTAACAAAACTCATTGTTTTCTTATGAATAATGTATACTTTACCAGATGATATGAAAAACATATCTTATCCAATTGTATCTTCCTATTCAAGATTATTAAATTAAGATATAGTTCTTACATTAAAAATAATTTCATCAACTGCAAATGATTATTTCTTAAAAACGAATGTCAATCTTGAAATGAACTCAATCGAAAAGCTTTCAAATATTTAGATATTCCTCAATATCTTGCCGTTCAAGTATAGTGTAATTTTGTCTCTCAAGTTCTCATTTAATAAACCATAAACCTCCCTCTCTTCAATTTTAATTTTCTTCTTCTGCTCCCAATTATACTCAAGATATCTCACTATCTTTGTCCTAAGGTCTTCTGGAATGCCCTTTTATTTCATGAATTTATTGACGTATTTCATGCTCTCCTCATATTTTGTAGCGAGAGTATTGTATAGTCTGACCATAGTAGCTACTTCATTAATGATATAAGCGTACATACCTGAAGCTACAAGCATATTGACAATCGTTGCAAGTCTTTCATAAGTATTTGTTGGATGTATATCTCCATACCCTACTGTCACCATAGTTGTAATGGCCCAGTAAATTGAGTTAACATATTATTCGTCAAGAGATAAATCTAGGTAAGGTCTGATCCAAGTCTCAGCTGAAATATGATCCTAAGTTCCTCCGATAAGCCAAAAAAAGCAGCCTAACCAATGAGCCACCATGAAAATAAGAAAGGACAGTTTAAAAGCTTTAAAGAATATTTCTCCAACTTCTGTCATTATAAAATCGTAGACTCTCGATTGCAAATCTGTGAATTTTATGATCTTTAAGACTTTCATGAATTATAGAAAGAGAAAAGATAGAACCTGAGATCTGTAGTATGAAAATTCTACCTTATTCTTCTATATTTCTTGTAGGTGATTTCCTGTCAAGAGCTAATCTGAAGACATTAAAATATTTTCTTTTAGTATTTGTCTGTAAATGCTGTAAGCTGGAATTGCAGCTAAGAATTAAAAAAACAAATTAAAAACAGAGAAATCAAGTATGAACCTAAAACGTCTAAAAAGATTTAAATTTACCATGATCTTAAGTATCGTTTAATTATGAGGTTTCTTTACATGATAACATTTTATATTTATTTAATATATTCATGATAAGCATCCCCTTTGTGTAATAGCCACAATTCATAATAACAAATATATCAAAAATCATAATAATTTCAAGAAGTATAAGAGCTGATATTGGAAAATCTATATAAAATATGATGTATTTAAAGATAATTTCATTTACCCTGTAGTCCGAAGCTCATGTTAAAGGGTACTAGTATTGCTATTAAAACTATGCATATAATGAGAAAGATATCCCACAAAAATTTGAATGTTGAGTTAGGAAATAATACAAATTAACTCTTCTGCAAATTATTTTCAATCACTATAATTAGTTAATTTAAGCAAATATCTTACTTTGCATTGGATCTTCCTCTTCTTAATCTGTATCACTTCCGTTCGAAGTTAATTAAAAAATTATTATAATAAAAAGACATTTAGTTTCGGATCTAATATCCAGACTGTTGGTCGAAAAAAAATTATGATAGGTTATGGGTATTTGAAACCCAGGGGTCGCTAATATTTGTATCTGATATACTTCTAGGACTGTCATAATGGGAAAAAGCTAGCACATGACCCAGACTGAAAATATGGAATAGGACGCGAATTTGGAAGACATTCGAGTTTGATGGTGACTGCACCTGATGTTTTCTGAGAGATCAAGAGGATGTGAGAAATACTTACCTATATTATTATTTACCCTGTATAAAATTTCCTAAAAGCTTAATTAATTAACTAAATAGACATATAATATAGTTGTTTCAAAATCTTTTTTGAATGTGACATTTCTGAGAATATTCGTAATTCTTGACAATCCCCCTTTAGATTTCCTGTTTCTGTGTAAGACAGTTGTAGAGGATTTTCTGCTTCTAAAACTATTTTATAAAAGCATATAAGATATTAAGTTTGAACTATCCTAACGTTTTTAATTCTTCTTCTTTTTCTTGATTTTCTTTAGCTCAGATACGTTTCTAGTTATTTATTCTCTATTATTAATAAAATAATATTGAATTATTGTTAAGTGCTGTTGCTCTGTTCATCATGTTATTTTCATGCCTTGAGTTATCAAACTAATTCATTTCATGCAGAGCAGGACTATCATACATTTATATAAACTATTTATAACTAATCAATATGTTTTCTACATAAACCCCAATACGTATGTGCATAAGAATTTGATAAGTGCGTAAACGAATTTAATTAAATGTGTTAATACGAAAAATTAAATTAAGGCTTTTTAACTAAATTTGAAAGTGCCTCTTTAAGGTCCTTAGAAAGCGAGTCCGTGAAAAGCAGCGAATATTGAATCTTGAATTCTCTTAGCACTTAACCGTACAAATTGATTAAGAATGATTAGTCAACTCGAAACAACCTAAAAATCCAGTACCTTTCCCTATTCACTTCCCCTCTTTTTCAACATTTTCCTTCCCCCTACCCTGGCAACCCCCTAAAATCCAGTCTTTAGGCTTAAGCCAGAGCCCCTTTTTCGACTTTCAAACCTTCTACCCGAAATTTCCATTTTGAGTATCATTAACTTCTAGCGATTCCCTCCTTCACATTTCTCCTCGCCATTATTCAGTTATAGACAGGCAAGGCTTTTGAATTTTAACGGATTTCGCGATTTCGACATTTTTTTAAAAAGCCAATTTTGGATGGGCTCGAGCTCGAAACTTTCTAAAAATTATCATGTCTCTTCAACCACCCATCACCTTGAGACTTAAAGCTGCTATTTATGTTAGTAACAGTGAATTATATCTACTAGAAGTGCAATTTCTTCTAGCTAGCTCTAAATCCGGAGGATAGAGACGAAAGTGTGAAAAATCTCTCAGTAAATTTGCAAAAATCCAATCCAAATTTTAATAATCCAGCTATTTAGTATTAAAATCCAGTCGAATTAATCATTAAAATCTACCATAAACTAGATGAATCAAGCCCCTGGATTTTAGATGGCTTCTAAGACTGACCCTCCTCAACTTCTCAATAAGGAAGCTGGGAAGCTCAAATCTTTGATATTACCTTCTATTTAGAACCTATTAATGATTAGCAGGTGCCAGAACTGGTACCCGAACAAGAAAACTTACCTCAGATTTTTTGAAAATCTACTAGCCAATGTAAATCTTGAAGATGCGGGTAAACCTAAGGGTATAAAATCTGAATATAAAAATGCACAAGACAGTGCTAAAATCAATAGTGCAAAGGAATTTCTGCACTAAAACAACTTCAATTTAAGTTTGCTGCTGGAGCAGGTGGATTTTGCAGGCTTTGAAAAGACTAAGGATTTTAAGTAGTACGTGAGAAAGTATTTAAATAACAATAAACCCAAGTAAGTGAAGCACAGCCACGAAAGTAAATCGGTAATTTCAGAGCCTCCTGAACTATCTGCAATCGACGAAGAGGTGAAGGTGAGTGATTTCACTACGAGCGTAAGCTTTGCAAGCGATTAGAAACATGATAAAGAAACCTTACCTCAACTCTTTATTAACTACGGCGCGATCATCGGCCACGAGGTGTTAATTAAACACTTTTAAAATTTCAAAAATTCTAAATATTATGAAAGGTCTTGCATCTTACAAGAAATAGTGACTCGTAACACTCAGTCACTTTTGTCATTCTTGATCAATTTTGAGAACGTCAACGATCAATAAATACTCTAGGACCTGCTCTCCCTGCTGGTGGATTTAATTCTC
>ARYC01022290.1:0-12676 GCA_000711775.1 Oxytricha trifallax
AATAATATAATTAAACTGATAGTTTGATTAAATAAAATTGCCAATGACTCAGATAGATCTAGAGTCAATTAAAATTATTAATAAAAATTAATTATTAGAGGAAACTATCATAAAAAGTTGTTTTTCTAATTTAGGTTATTCTAATAATGTTTACTGTTTAATTAATAGAGAGAATATTTGATTTTCTCATTTTAACTTTTTGATTTTAATAACTGAAATGAATATCTATAATTAATTCAAAATTAACTTTCAATCATATTTGTTAAATTATTTACAAAAAATTAAATAGATTTCTAAATTTTTTAATTTTAAATCTTTTACTAACACAGTATTTTTTAATATTACATCCATATTTAAACTCATTACTAACACTCCATTTCTTCACTTTGATTATTCTCCTAACTCCCTGCAGTTGAACCTTGCTACACCTCTTCCTTTTTTTATCGTTTGGCAAAGAAATCTCCAATTTTAGCATTTTTAGTCTTGGTCTCTTCTTTTTCGTGATGTTTTCTTTTTCTTGTCCGTTTAACTTTCTCCACAGCTTCGTCGTTGACGACTTCATGCATTTATTACATGTAAATTGTGAGGTCAGTTTGGCCATTTTAGTGTTGAGTTGCTGATTGAATTTAAAGTTCGAGTAGATGCTGCTTTCTTTCTTCCGCTTCAAAGAACTCTTTTACTTTGTCGAAGGATTTGAAGGAATCTTAGAGTCTTTTAGTAGTTTGAGACGATTTGGTAAGTGGTTGTGAATTTGGTTATTTGGCGAAGGGATTTTTGAATTTATGTGGAGACTAGAGAGATGCAGGTTAGTGAGAGATAATTTTTTATTATTCATAAGTTCTATCAGCAGCAGTCTCTAAATCCTAGTCATCAATGGATTATGAGGTGTCTTTGTTTATATAGTTAGCTGATTAATCTATAAATTCTGGGCAGCTTGATGAAACCTATTTACTTTTGGCTTAATTGATACTTTTACATAAATTCTCAATTAAGGCTATATCATTTTTTATAATCTTATTGGTAGCTATCTTAATAGGTTGGTCTTCACAACTAGGGGTATTAGTCTATTCTAATTCAAACTCGACTGTTCCTAAATTATTTTGTGAAAGTCTATTACTACTAGTTGTATCAGTATTTGATCTTCCCACGCTAAGAAGTTCACCTTGCAGCAAAAGTTCCTCAATATCAAGTGGCTATTTAAAATGATAAAAATACTTATTTTTAAGCTATTCAAGCATTTCCTCTTGTCTCCTAATTTCAGAAGACGCATTAATTAAAGGTAATTGCTATTATTATTATTATGTCATATCTCTTGGTTAATATGCATGTCTTCTTTAAGGTGGCTGAGTATTTTTAAAGAATGTAGGGTCTAAGCATATAAAGGATCTGTCAGATAGATTATTAGCATGATAATCATCAAGAAGTCGCTTCAAATCCAATACGTGTCCATAACTCTCTCTTTTTTCTTAATTGCCTTTCTTAAAATGCCCTTAAACATAGTCATCGATTAAATTTTCCTCTATATACTTCCCTAAAAAGTTCTTATCAATATCTTAATCCTCTTCTGGTATATTTTCTAGTGATGTAAATTTATTGGTTCTGGGATTAAATACTGTCTAATAGAAAAATAAAGTTTGCACCTTTAGCAAGGCTTCAACATAGTTAAATGGCACATTTTAAGTGTAAGTAGAATTTGCTCTCATTGCTTCAATTACCTTTTCAATTGTTTCATGTTTTTAGAAAAACTTAACTGCAATTTTTAGCCCAACTTTCTAAATTGATGGGAGATAATCACAACCTCCCATAATACATATTGATACAAATTATTTTCTATTAGCTTTTTGCAAAAACTTTAAGCTTGCGTCGGTGATTTTATTGTTTTAAATAAAATCATCTGCATCAAAGACTTGGCATATTCCTCTAAAATCCAGTTTCATTAGTAATCTAGGACATCCGAATGCTATTAAATCTGAGTCTTCACTAATAGCTATATCCGCAATCCCCTCTCTTACAAGATAGGCAATTTGGGCATCTGCTTCATAAGGTGCTTTAATAAACTCAATGTCCAAAACTTTTAGTACATCCATTAACAAATCGATCATTTTGCTTCTCAACTACAAGGATCGCATAAAATGTTTCTTTGCTTCTTCCACCTTTCCCTCCCTTGCAAACCTTAATGCCAAGTCTTTGTTAGTTTTCTTGCTGTCTTTTCTACCCTGTTCTGTTTCCATTTTAGCATCTAGCGGCATCCCATCAAACACACAGATAGGTTTTATACCATAGTATTGCACTAATTTAAGCATTTTAATTGGATAACTTAGGAACCCAAAGGTTTGCTATTCTAAGCCGAGCTCATATGCGCATGAATAAGCTCCTTTATACAGCCATGTCATTATATCTATGGCTGCAGTTTTATATCGAAAATTGCTCAGTTTTTATTCTTTAAGAGCTGGTTTCAAGACTTGCAATAAGTTTTAGATACCCATAGAGTTTATTCTTTGTTTTGTGAAATTATTTGAAATATGTTTTAAATTAATAATAAGAGGAAATTATTTAAAGACCGACAAAAGTATCTTTCAATAAAATATGAATATTCAATAGATTTATCTTCTCATCCTAATTTGCGCTTTAAGTATTGTCAAAAAGCAATCTAATCTGAAATTAACAATACATATATAGAATTCATTTAGAATTATACTTTCTATAATACTAACTAGAATGTTATGTTCACCTTAGAATCTTCAATATCATTTCTATTAATTGATCTAATTTAAAATAAATTTAATTCAGATACTGGAAGTACAAGTAATCAATTGAAAAATTTCTTCCAACGCAGATGGGAATTTGTGGTTTTAAATATGATTATGATTCCAAAACACTAGAGTGCTTTCCTTTCAATTTTTATATCATGCCTAATCTCGTGAGTTTTAGAATAAAATTGTCATATCATTTTCCAATTGAAAAAGAATTTTTATGGTTTTTGATTGAATTTTTCACTTCATTAATAAAATCAATATTGAACTATATTGAGTTCAGCATCTCTAAATCAAAGTTTCATGGTGTAGGCAGGTTCATTTGATTTTCTAGCTCAGAGTAGATTTGACTTTAACAAGTGGTTCTATGATTCACAAGGTTACTTAAGCTTCCATGACCACGATAAATTACTTGAAAAGATTAGTAGTTTTCAATCAGGGAGCAACAGTAACAACACAAATAATGGTAATTATCTGAATAACTAAAATGGAAGTAATGGCTCAAATATTAATAATAGCCCTAACAGCACAGGTATACTTGACTAGGTGTGGTTTGATCCACCTGAAATTAGAAGATTTGTGCAGTAGTAAGTACAAATTATTAAATAGTGGTAGGCAAATACAAATTTAAATGAGATGTCTATCAATCTAACAAATGAAAAGAGTAGGTAAAACCCGTGTGTTTAATTATATAAACTGTATCTAAGAAACATTTAATTTAATTCACAGAATTTAAAAGTAAAAGTTGGATCATATATATATATATATGATAATTTGTTAGATACTTATTTTAATTAGTAAATACAAATCTTTTAATATATTAATAACCACATAAATCATTTTTTAATTAAGAAAAAACAACTATTTATTGTGAAAAAAATTTAAGAATAATTTGGCTTAATTATCAAATCTATTCCATATTATATTAAACTTTTTCAATCTTTTTAATTGTCTATAAATTAGTTTTACATACTAAGTTTAATCAATCACTTCTAGTATAATAAATCTATAAACTAAGCAACATAAATTTAACTAAGGTTTAACGAGGAATAATTATAAATAACTCTGTAGCTTACAAAATCATAGACACCCATTAAATAATCCAAAGAAGAAATAGATAGAATAATTGAGATACATAATTACATTCAAGGTAATTCCTTAGACACTCATATTATGAAAAATTTTATTGATATTTTACTAAAAAGGCTTGATAAATTATTTTTACTCCACTTGCAGGAAACCTCAATAATTTTAATGCAAGCAGACTAACTCAATTTAAAAATAAATAAGCCTGGACTGATTTAGACACTCTTCACAGACAGCTTTATGAATAAGACATAAACACCTTATTTAACGACCATAGTCACATTACTTCATAAATGCAAAAAGCTCAGGGCAGTTTTACTAATTAATAAATAGTTGATTTCTTGGCTTCTAAAGCAGTTGATACTAATTTTATGGAGTAACAAGAAGATCTATTAGGTTTCTCCAGGATTATTAAGTTATTAGGAGACCTCTAAAAACCAATTATCTCGCATAATGGTGTTATGGATATGATGTTTCTATATGAAAAATCTTAATTATAATTTTGTATATAAAGTAAAATTCATAGGACCACTTCCAGAAAATGTGGATGATTTTAAAGCCAAGCTTAATGGATTACTCCCTTAAATTTTTGATACCAAACACATGATAAATAGTAGGTAGTATTTACAGCTAAAGTTCCCAGAGAGCTCTTTATCTACCGTTTACCAATCTATTTGTAATCCGGAGTAGGGATGGGAATTTTTTTCATTTATTTATTATGAACTTTTTTTGTTTGTAAAATTATAGATATTAAATTTTGAATATGACTAGAAGATAAAACTAAATGAAAACTTCAAAGGATATTCATTAACAGGAGACGTTTATCATGATGCCGGTTTTGATGCGTTAATGACAGGCATTTTATTCTGTAAATTTATGACTAAACTTAATTTCTAGTCTGATAAAAACGATTTCCCAAAAATTACTCAAATTCTTGAGAATGATGAACATCTTACTATGGATAAGAATAAGCTACCACTTGCTAGTATAAGACATAGCTTAAAACTTACCCCAGAACCCCTTAAACAATAGAAGCCACAAAACCAAGAATAAAATACCTCAGAAAATAGTGAAAACCCTAATTAAGAGCCAATAGCAAAGCCTTATGAAAAGACGAGAGCTTCAGCAAACACAGAAATACTTACCAAATAAACTAAAAGATCTCTGTATGTACTTGAAAACATCCCTCAATTCTTGTAGACCGATGACCTCACAAACTTCTTAAGAAATCTGCTGGTAGGAGCAGAATTCAAAATTTACAAAGCTTTCAATAAGAATTTACTATATCTCAGTTATTATTCTGTTGGCGATGACAAATTTTGTAAGTTTTAAGATGCTCTTAGAAAACTAAATATGAAGGAAGAAGATTAATTGAATTTCAACTCAAAAGTGAATTATGTGAGTGAAATTATTGGAGGGGAAAAAGTTGAAAATAGTGGGACTGGTCCAAGTGATATATAAGCTGCTTAATAGGAGATAATTATTGACACCAGTCAGCCTATCGAAGAAGCTTTTATCGATTATGAATATAAAAAGTTTGTTACTCATCCAGACTCCAATTCTTTTAATTTATTATAATAAAAAGTAAATCTAAAATTAATTAATAATTAATTATTTCTAGAGCCACAACAATAATAAACGAGATGAATCCACTAATAAAAGATAAATATACTTTTAGGCTAGTTAAATATGAGAAATTTTAAGAGGAATTGAAATAAAAAGTTTAAATGAGTCATAAGCATAACGATTTAATGCCCGATTACCTATGGATAATAAATAATTGAAGTGTTTCAATTTGTTATATACAATATATTTCTTAAATTTATAACTATTCATACGCTTTATTATTTCTTCAGTAAAGAGATTGCTAAATCATATAAAGAAGTAAAATCTTGCTTTATTGTTAAATCAGATAATATCAAATATTTTAAATAGTATTTATTTATAGCCGTACAAATATGAACATCACTAAATATATAGCTAATTTCATATATTAGAATATATTTAAATTGTAGTTATTTTTACTATAACTACAAGAAATCATTGCCCTTGATAGTACATACTTTGCGACACAGTGACTATATAGCTTTTGACTTTGAATTTTCAGGATTATCAGTACACTAAGACCTTATAAATCACCAAACTGATTCTGTTTAATTCAGATAAATTTATTTATTTTCAATCATTAGTTAATGTCTCATGAAATTTAGAAATTTATAAAAGTAAAGGTATATATATTTATAATTACAAGGAAAATAAAGTAATGGAATTACAATAGGACTAAGAAACTTATTCCGATAAATTACTAAACCCTAATCATATTAATTTGCCATCTTCAACAAATAACAATATGATATAATAATAATAATAATATCAGTCACAATATTTTGAAATAAAAAGGGATAGCAGGCAATCCAGGAATCAATTAAGAAGACTAAGAGATTAATTAAACACAAATAACTAATAAAACTACCTGCTCTCAGAATATTTCATTCCCCGCATGAATCAAACCATAGAAAGAGGGTAGGCTCGGGTGTTTAAGTATTCATGGTTTATTTTGATGTTTTACTTGATATTTTATCTTCTACTCACTTTCACATCTCTGATTGTTAGGGCAGTGTAGAGCACTTAATTGAATGGAAATGGTGCTTCACAGCATTCTGACAATAGTGTAAAAAAATATAAGTGATATACTATATAATAATTTTCATATATAAGTAAAAATCATGTTTATTAAATGGTGAAGATAAGAAGAATGCAGATTGTCCTTTTAACTCAAGTGCTTGGTTTTCATTTTAGCAGATATTATTTGCATTAGCACCATTTCCCATATACTATAGTGTTAAATTAGTAATTAGAGATAGAGAGAAACCTTATCTATTATTTATAATGTTTTCAAATTATCCCATTTATATTTTTAATTTTATCTGTGGATTGATAGATCATAATCCAACAATTTAAGATAGAAGAGTTGGTATATATTTGGCACTAAAGAGAAAAGCAGCAAACTTATGCTTGGGTTATTAGATCTCGCTCATTTATATGTTTATATTGCACATTATTCTATTGTAACACAATGTTATAGATAGTTCTCTTTACAAATTAGATAAATTTGAATAATTTAGTGCAGTCAATAATGATATTAGTAGGTTACTACTCTAATAAATCAGATATTCTCTCGGAATGCTACGACTACTACCCTCCACTAACTAAAGCCATGCTAATCTACGCATTTTTTGGAATTTTATGTGCTTTTAGATTTGTCTTAATGATTTATTTCTTCGTTTGGGCTATTCGAAATGCATAACAGTAAGAATAGCAGTAACAGCAATTGCAGAATATAAGTTAATCTAATCAAAGCAGCGATTAATAATAGGACATTAAAACTGTGAAATTTGAGATGATTTATTATTCAGAATATTTGATGAAAGTGCTGGACAGCAACTTATAGAAAAATCAACACAGTAATAACTTAAACACTCCAATGTGCTTAAATAACTATCATAATAATCAATTCTACAGTTCATGTGAGATCTAATCAGATAATAATGAATCTTAAAAGAATTAAGTATTAACAAACCCCTATCTCTATTCTCAATCAATAAACTAGTAGAATTTGTAGAATATTCAATAAAATTATCAGTAGTCAGAGACCTGTCCAATTTGCTGCGATAACTTCAAAGCTTTGGATTTAGTGACATACTTGGATTGTAACATTAAACACGTGTATCACAGTGCTTGCATCTAGATGTGGTTAGGCAAGAACGACACTTGTCCACTCTGCAAGTAAAATGTACTATCTTTAAATGATGCTATCATAAATATTTTTATGTTAATATTTCAAAATACTATAAAATTCAATGATCAGGTAAATCCAGCTATAAATCATATAACAGACAGCGATTAAAATAGTAGTGATGACGAAATATCTGAGGAAGACATAGAAAGCCAAAGAAATGATATATTAAGTTGATAATTATAATTATAAACACTTTATAAATATGAAATGCTAATAAATTGATTTCATTTAAATACATTTAATAAAGTAGAATAGTAGGAAATTTAACTTATGAATCTGTTTAATGAATCATATTCTTTAATTTATTCTTTAATTTGATCAAATATATTACTCTAGTAAATTAATTGCTTATTATAATTTCAAATTTATCCTTAATCTAGATTGCATAAAATATTTACTATCTATGTCGATTTATTACTATAAAAATTGTTTTAATATAGATAATGAACGAATAGCAAATTAAAGCATCGCTGATTGATAAACAACTTGATAAATCTCCGAATGCAAAACCTTCTCTCTTAGGTGATTAAAAATCAAATATCAAACCCAGACCTAAGACTTTTTTGACATTGACCAGAAACAAGACAATTCTTCAAGAAATAAAAAATTAAAGAGTGAGTAGCACTAGTGTAGATGAGAGTGAATTGTAGAGTCCAACATCTGTAGAATAAACAAATTAAAATAATTAAGAATTGTAATAAGATCAGCTTTCCTAGCAACTTATACAGTCTCAAGCATCAAATTCTTAATTTTTTTAATTTTAATAATTTGATAGGGATGGATTTACAATAAATCAAATCCCTTGAGTAGATAGTTCACGCCAGAAAACACAATCTACTTTAACATAATGATAACACTGCAGTTTTGCTATGTATTTCCATATTTCTTGCTGACTGTGCTTTCTTTCACCTTTTTAAAGAATTACTCTAAGATTTTAAATGAGATACAGAAATTTATTGAAAAACTTCTGCTTTGAATCCCATAGCTTAGATAGTTCACTCTAGTAACAGTAGAGAAAGGTGAAAGAAAGCACAGTCAGCAAGAAATATGGAAATACATAGCAAAACTGCAGTGTTATCATTATGTTAAAGTAGATTGTGTTTTCTGGCGTGAACTATCTACTCAAGGGATTTGATTTATTGTAAATCCATCCCTATCAAATTATTAAAATTAAAAAAATTAAGAATTTGATGCTTGAGACTGTATAAGTTGCTAGGAAAGCTGATCTTATTACAATTCTTAATTATTTTAATTTGTTTATTCTACAGATGTTGGACTCTACAATTCACTCTCATCTACACTAGTGCTACTCACTCTTTAATTTTTTATTTCTTGAAGAATTGTCTTGTTTCTGGTCAATGTCAAAAAAGTCTTAGGTCTGGGTTTGATATTTGATTTTTAATCACCTAAGAGAGAAGGTTTTGCATTCGGAGATTTATCAAGTTGTTTATCAATCAGCGATGCTTTAATTTGCTATTCGTTCATTATCTATATTAAAACAATTTTTATAGTAATAAATCGACATAGATAGTAAATATTTTATGCAATCTAGATTAAGGATAAATTTGAAATTATAATAAGCAATTAATTTACTAGAGTAATATATTTGATCAAATTAAAGAATAAATTAAAGAATATGATTCATTAAACAGATTCATAAGTTAAATTTCCTACTATTCTACTTTATTAAATGTATTTAAATGAAATCAATTTATTAGCATTTCATATTTATAAAGTGTTTATAATTATAATTATCAACTTAATATATCATTTCTTTGGCTTTCTATGTCTTCCTCAGATATTTCGTCATCACTACTATTTTAATCGCTGTCTGTTATATGATTTATAGCTGGATTTACCTGATCATTGAATTTTATAGTATTTTGAAATATTAACATAAAAATATTTATGATAGCATCATTTAAAGATAGTACATTTTACTTGCAGAGTGGACAAGTGTCGTTCTTGCCTAACCACATCTAGATGCAAGCACTGTGATACACGTGTTTAATGTTACAATCCAAGTATGTCACTAAATCCAAAGCTTTGAAGTTATCGCAGCAAATTGGACAGGTCTCTGACTACTGATAATTTTATTGAATATTCTACAAATTCTACTAGTTTATTGATTGAGAATAGAGATAGGGGTTTGTTAATACTTAATTCTTTTAAGATTCATTATTATCTGATTAGATCTCACATGAACTGTAGAATTGATTATTATGATAGTTATTTAAGCACATTGGAGTGTTTAAGTTATTACTGTGTTGATTTTTCTATAAGTTGCTGTCCAGCACTTTCATCAAATATTCTGAATAATAAATCATCTCAAATTTCACAGTTTTAATGTCCTATTATTAATCGCTGCTTTGATTAGATTAACTTATATTCTGCAATTGCTGTTACTGCTATTCTTACTGTTATGCATTTCGAATAGCCCAAACGAAGAAATAAATCATTAAGACAAATCTAAAAGCACATAAAATTCCAAAAAATGCGTAGATTAGCATGGCTTTAGTTAGTGGAGGGTAGTAGTCGTAGCATTCCGAGAGAATATCTGATTTATTAGAGTAGTAACCTACTAATATCATTATTGACTGCACTAAATTATTCAAATTTATCTAATTTGTAAAGAGAACTATCTATAACATTGTGTTACAATAGAATAATGTGCAATATAAACATATAAATGAGCGAGATCTAATAACCCAAGCATAAGTTTGCTGCTTTTCTCTTTAGTGCCAAATATATACCAACTCTTCTATCTTAAATTGTTGGATTATGATCTATCAATCCACAGATAAAATTAAAAATATAAATGGGATAATTTGAAAACATTATAAATAATAGATAAGGTTTCTCTCTATCTCTAATTACTAATTTAACACTATAGTATATGGGAAATGGTGCTAATGCAAATAATATCTGCTAAAATGAAAACCAAGCACTTGAGTTAAAAGGACAATCTGCATTCTTCTTATCTTCACCATTTAATAAACATGATTTTTACTTATATATGAAAATTATTATATAGTATATCACTTATATTTTTTTACACTATTGTCAGAATGCTGTGAAGCACCATTTCCATTCAATTAAGTGCTCTACACTGCCCTAACAATCAGAGATGTGAAAGTGAGTAGAAGATAAAATATCAAGTAAAACATCAAAATAAACCATGAATACTTAAACACCCGAGCCTACCCTCTTTCTATGGTTTGATTCATGCGGGGAATGAAATATTCTGAGAGCAGGTAGTTTTATTAGTTATTTGTGTTTAATTAATCTCTTAGTCTTCTTAATTGATTCCTGGATTGCCTGCTATCCCTTTTTATTTCAAAATATTGTGACTGATATTATTATTATTATTATATCATATTGTTATTTGTTGAAGATGGCAAATTAATATGATTAGGGTTTAGTAATTTATCGGAATAAGTTTCTTAGTCCTATTGTAATTCCATTACTTTATTTTCCTTGTAATTATAAATATATATACCTTTACTTTTATAAATTTCTAAATTTCATGAGACATTAACTAATGATTGAAAATAAATAAATTTATCTGAATTAAACAGAATCAGTTTGGTGATTTATAAGGTCTTAGTGTACTGATAATCCTGAAAATTCAAAGTCAAAAGCTATATAGTCACTGTGTCGCAAAGTATGTACTATCAAGGGCAATGATTTCTTGTAGTTATAGTAAAAATAACTACAATTTAAATATATTCTAATATATGAAATTAGCTATATATTTAGTGATGTTCATATTTGTACGGCTATAAATAAATACTATTTAAAATATTTGATATTATCTGATTTAACAATAAAGCAAGATTTTACTTCTTTATATGATTTAGCAATCTCTTTACTGAAGAAATAATAAAGCGTATGAATAGTTATAAATTTAAGAAATATATTGTATATAACAAATTGAAACACTTCAATTATTTATTATCCATAGGTAATCGGGCATTAAATCGTTATGCTTATGACTCATTTAAACTTTTTATTTCAATTCCTCTTAAAATTTCTCATATTTAACTAGCCTAAAAGTATATTTATCTTTTATTAGTGGATTCATCTCGTTTATTATTGTTGTGGCTCTAGAAATAATTAATTATTAATTAATTTTAGATTTACTTTTTATTATAATAAATTAAAAGAATTGGAGTCTGGATGAGTAACAAACTTTTTATATTCATAATCGATAAAAGCTTCTTCGATAGGCTGACTGGTGTCAATAATTATCTCCTATTAAGCAGCTTATATATCACTTGGACCAGTCCCACTATTTTCAACTTTTTCCCCTCCAATAATTTCACTCACATAATTCACTTTTGAGTTGAAATTCAATTAATCTTCTTCCTTCATATTTAGTTTTCTAAGAGCATCTTAAAACTTACAAAATTTGTCATCGCCAACAGAATAATAACTGAGATATAGTAAATTCTTATTGAAAGCTTTGTAAATTTTGAATTCTGCTCCTACCAGCAGATTTCTTAAGAAGTTTGTGAGGTCATCGGTCTACAAGAATTGAGGGATGTTTTCAAGTACATACAGAGATCTTTTAGTTTATTTGGTAAGTATTTCTGTGTTTGCTGAAGCTCTCGTCTTTTCATAAGGCTTTGCTATTGGCTCTTAATTAGGGTTTTCACTATTTTCTGAGGTATTTTATTCTTGGTTTTGTGGCTTCTATTGTTTAAGGGGTTCTGGGGTAAGTTTTAAGCTATGTCTTATACTAGCAAGTGGTAGCTTATTCTTATCCATAGTAAGATGTTCATCATTCTCAAGAATTTGAGTAATTTTTGGGAAATCGTTTTTATCAGACTAGAAATTAAGTTTAGTCATAAATTTACAGAATAAAATGCCTGTCATTAACGCATCAAAACCGGCATCATGATAAACGTCTCCTGTTAATGAATATCCTTTGAAGTTTTCATTTAGTTTTATCTTCTAGTCATATTCAAAATTTAATATCTATAATTTTACAAACAAAAAAAGTTCATAATAAATAAATGAAAAAAATTCCCATCCC
>ARYC01022295.1:0-11624 GCA_000711775.1 Oxytricha trifallax
TCAACTACTTGTTGATTTGTGAGTTATTCTGACACCCAAGACACCATTTCCATCACACATCTCTCCACTTCAATTTTGTCTTATACTTCCTCCACACTCTTCTTGGCATTAATTAAGGGTTTTTGGATGCTATTTTATCGCTTTATTCATACTTATATAGGCAAGAATGATACAATCATAGAAACATGCTAAATAAATATTATTGTAAATTGAAGTCAACTTCATTCATTTCCTTCTCTACTTTGGCAAGTTTCTCCTTGCTCTACTGCACCTCTTCGTTCAAATTCTTAATCAATTCACTAATCTAAGCCAAATTCTGTCCAAATGCAGTTTTCAAGTTGGTATTGAAATCCTCATACTGCTTATTCGTTGTGTTATTGATGTTTTCTATAAATCCATCTAATTGCACAGCCACATCTTATAGTGCATCCTCAAACTTCTCATCCATGTGGTCCTATGCCACTTTATTAATCATTTCCTGCATTAACGCCTTCACTTCCTGGTCGTCAATGCGCTCTTTCTGCTCTTTAACATCCTCTTTGACCTCTTCCTCAATCTTTTTCATTTGCTCTTCCTGCTTCTTAGTGCCTTCTTCCATCTGTTTCTGGATGTTCTCTTACATTTTATCTATGGTTTGCTCCTGCTTCTCCTGCATTTGCTTCAAGTGCTCTTCTTGCTTAAGTCTGGCTGCTTCGTTTTCCTTCTTTTCCAAGTCTATCTGTGCTGATTACTCTACTAACTTATCAGTCATGATTTTCACTTCATCTTTTAACTTTGAATCGAAGAGTGTGTCTATGCCGTCTAATCTCTTGTTCAATTGTGATAGGATACTATTATAATAATAAACATCATAGTATTAGCTAATATTTAACACTGGTTGAAAGGGAAACATGAAAATTTATGATAAAAAAATAAAACGAAAAATAATATTATCACCGACAGTTCTTTCCGCTACTTCTTTGTTGACGAAAGCCTTTGTGAGAGCTTTCTGACTTTCAAATTATTGCGCAATGTGTTCATTTATCAGATTTTTGTTGCTTTCCATAAGGTGAAACACTTCCTAGAATCTTATGTTCTTCAGTTTAATAACTTTTTATTTTAATACTCAAATTATAAATGTGAGAAATCTCAGACAACATGCGAATGAATTCTTATATTAAACAAATTTAAAAATAAGTTTTCTATCATCTTCGAAGAGACTGAGTAAATCTGTCTTAATTGACATTCCCATGTTATCAACTGCCTCTTTTAATGTTAATTCACTCAATGCGCCAGTAGCAGGATCTTAATTACATATACTCAATATAATGGTATAAATCTAAAAAGGACAATTCAATTATTATGTAGGATCTTTTAGCGCTACATCGCTTTATTTGGGCTTATGCTATGCCAGCATTTACCTCATTTTATTCTCAGTTTCAATGGTTTTAGCTTGCATCAACCTGTTGAAGTCCGTGTAATTCTCCTCCAACTGTTTCATGGCCCATTCCCTCAATTCATTATCTTTTGACTGTAATTTCAAATCAATTTTTAATCGCTCTTCTTATAGTTACCTGGCCACCTGATCTTATTCTTGAGTTGCCTTATCCATCTTTTTAAGCATTTCCTCTCTTAAAGTTTGGTTTTCAATCATAGTTAAGTTTAACTTTTGTAACAGCTTTCTCTCGATTTCAATGGTATAGGCCTAACATTTACCTTCCACAATTGTATTAAAAAAACATAATAAAAGTATCTAGCTTCCTTCTCTCCTCTAGGATTTTATTGCGCATTTCATCTGTCTTCCCGAGAATAAAGCTCTTGATCTCCTGATTATTCTACTCAAATTTATCATGTAGCAATCTGTTGTTGTCCTGCACCAGCTTGTTATAGTCCAGGACTGCCCCATCGATACTTCCCTTCAACTTATCATAAACCTTATCAACAGCGAGTTTAATTCTCTCCTCCAGGGTTTTATCGTCAACCTCCACTTTATTCCTCAGATCTTGCAGTTATACATTTGTAGCATTCTCCAGTACGCGCATTTCAGAGTTGATCATATCAAATCTGTCTTTGCAATCTGAGTTCACTTTGCCTATGTTGGAATTGAGAAGTTTTAGAGCAGAGTGAATTTCCACTACTTTCTTGGTGTTGATGTCTTCGTATTCTCCCTTCCATTTTGAACTTTCTTCTGCTTATTTTGCTACTACTCCTCTCAAGTCAGATGTTTAAGTATCAATGTACAATTAGAGTAAAAATTAATACTAACAATCAGTATTTTACTATGAAGAAATAAAATTCTATAACAAATGAGAAGGAACTTCTTTTGCTTATCTGAATATTCAAATACATGGTCAAATACCAAGAAATTAAAAATGAATTTCATTATACTTTTCAAAAGCTGAGATAACTCTCTCAAATCTACTGATTTCATTTTCAAGGGTTTCACTGACTGTCTGTGCATGCTTGAATGTAGCATTCTCTAAATCTTGCATTTTAGTTCTGGTCTCACCAATTTCAGTTTCAATTACTCCTTATCTTGACATTACAGCATCTTTCACCTGATCCACTGTAGAAAACAAAGATTTTATTTAGTCTCCCAATACAGTTTGCTGATTACTACAATATAAAAGTAGACAGTTATTTATAGGTTCAGTATATCGTGACATTAACATTTAAATTATCATTTTATTGATGAGTAAGTGAAATCAAGTTTTGCTCTTTAGTTCCACGAATAATGTCATTCATAGTAACAAGTCCCTCCTAGAATTATTGCATTAATCTGCGTTCTCTTTCTAATGACAGCTTCTCCTCGTTCTTCATTTTCTCATGAAGTCCTAAGAATTTATTCTCAAAGTAACGCTTTTAATCTTCTTCATTTCTCATTCTGAATTATTATTCATCCTCCACTTTCTTCTCCAAACTTATAAGCATTTAACGAACATTAGCAAAAATTAAATACTAATAACATATTGAGAATCCGAATCAGCTCTGTCAATCTTCATCTTTTCTAATCTCTATCTCTCATCCTCTCCATTAGCAAAAATAGAAAGCTAATCGTCTCTATGAACCTTTAATTTTTTCATCACATCATTCTCTAAGCCATGCATAACTTATTGCAAATTTTGATACAATTTATATTGATCGTCAAGTCAATGCTCTCGTTTTTGGCGTTCCTCTGCTATCATATCTTTTAAGAACTTTATTTCACCATCACGTTCAAATTTATTGAGGTTTGATTGCATGTCTAGTGATCCTCCCATTATAAGTTGGGAACCTGCCATTTTATAGGTGTTGTCTATGTTCATCCCTCCAGATGGGGGGCCACTCGGTAGCATATTATACAAAGATTCAACTTGTTTATTGAGCGAGTTAATTTTGTAGTCGTTGTCAGTTACCATTGTTTGCATTTGTGAAAGTCTCTCATTTACCTCCTACTGTTTTTACTTTGTTTGATTCCTGATTTATGAAACTGTTTCAATGAGTGTAGTAAGCTTTGAATTATTTTCCTTCCAGAGATGAGAGTCTCTGCCTTCGATACTTTTCAGCTCTCTTTGAAGCCTTGAAGGTATCTCCTCAATTATTTGTGCCATTCTACGATCAATAGATGATTTTAAATCAAGTAGGTTTATTTCAAGCTCTCTACACTTTAAAGTCACTTCTGAAAGTTCTTAACGTGAAGCTCCTTATTAGATGTATGGTAGCTTTAAAGATTAACCGAAGTCATTTTCTAGAGAGGGCATAGAACTGCTAATCTAAGTTGTACCGGTTGTCAATGTATTTATTAAGGGTCTGTTCTACTTAATCAGTAAATGAGTTTAAAATTATGATTTCATAAATTATAGTTTCAATTTCTGAATGTTGAGATTGCCAATTAATCTCTCATTTTATGGCTCACTCGTATAACTACGATTATTCATTATATCCACAGATGAGCGATTCCTAGTAATCGGTGGCAGTACATCATTTTGACTTCTTTATTATTATATCGATTAGTAATTTGCAGAGCTACCTCCTCCCAAACCAGCCCCAAGATTACCCAAATCATATCTCTGAGATTGAGCTTTCATGTTTTGTGGATCACCTCCTCCATTATTTGGTGTATTGTGATTTAAGACGTTCCACATATTGTCTCGTTGTTCTACAAAAATAAAGCATAAGTATTATGGATATGGGGAGGAAGAAATATATTACTTGCGACATATGGACCTGTACGTTGCAACATTTTTGCTGTAACAATAATTTAATTAAATTCTTTTAATTACAAATATTCTTACTTTTATTCATATTTATTTCTATTTTATTTAGAATTTCTACTTTACCATTCCAGATTGTACAATAGAACATATGAATTAAAATTAATTTAGACTTTTAATTTTTTTCCCCTTCTATCAAATCCAGTAATATTACATTGAAAATTTACTCAAGTCATAAGCGATTAATAACACTTTCAATTTTAACTTTGATAAATAAAAATGGGAAATTGCTGCAACACCTTCGATGGGCAGACTGAGCAAAAACAGGAGCTTGTTCGGCATCCACAGCCATATACTCATAGAGCTAGCTATGGCTAATACAGAGACTAGGAATAAAACGATGCTACCTAAACTCTCAGAAGTTACATTATATTTAATCATTAATTAAAAATACTAAGTTAAGTAGAGCTATACTTATCAAATCGCATTCATAATATTAATAATCAATTTTAGTTATTTCAAATATGTTTTATACTATATAAAGAAGGGTTTTAAGCAAGTAAGGAGTAAATGAAGAGAAATGTTAGATTCAAGATGGAGTGCATTTGGACTAATCCACATAAAATAAGCTGAAAAATAAAACTAGGACAACCCTCATTTCACCTACAAATTAAAACGATTTGATCTTTGATTAGAATCCAACTAATCAGAATGATATTATAACAAATTCAATAAATATTCTTAGTAAATTTGCTAATAATTGAATTTTATTTATATAGTTGTTTTAGTGAGTATCTATTTTAGAATGCTCAAAACTAGATCAATCACACAGCCAGTTTGAATGATTCGTAGAATTATCAATGGAGAGCACACAACAAGGAAAGTATGTATTCTGGAGGAGGCCAAACTACACTCCTACTCAGATAATTAAACTCAATAGATAACTCTCTCAATTCATAACTATTTTATTGTATAAGTATGAGTAAATGCTATAGTCAATATTTTAAAATGATAATTAAATTCTTCACAAATGTTAATACTGCCAGGTGCGTTAGTAGGGTAGAGGAATAAACAGGTGAGCATGTATGTTCAAGATGAGTTTCAGAGCAATGGGAATATGCTTGAGCACAATCACTAATAATAGTAGCAAAGCCAGTTGATGTTGATTTTAATATAAATTTTGTAGAGAAAACATTCTTATTCGGGGGGAAAATAGTTATACTCAAATTTTATAATTAATTATTATATAATTAATAATTTCTTTACTCTTAAATACATAAATCTAAATATATTCTATGATAGATCCCTTGAATTTTATAAAAATATAAAAAATTACAATTTTTTACAGCTAATTTTGAGAGAAAAGAATTTTATTTTTCTTACATTTTTGGGAAATGTGATTAGTTCTAATCAGAATAGCCTAATCCTTTTCAATGATAAAAAAATCTAACTTATGAATTTAATTACAGTCATAGAATGGACACATTTCTAAGTATGATATTTAAACACAAATTATTTATTTTTTTTCCTATAATAAATTTTTTTTTACTATATTTCATTTAACACCCCTTAACAAAATCCCTTACTCTCTTATAATAATTCAGCTATTAAAATGTTTAAATAATCTAATAATATTTATTTATTGATTGAGGGTCAATCAATAAATTTTGGTGAAGATGATGACAACGATAGCATCCTGCCAAAGCCCTAACCATCTTCTCTTAATAAAAACAAAGCCAAACTGTAATTTGGAGGGAACAGAACCAGACCCCAAGCTTAAACTATGTAAACTTCTCATTAACTTCATTTTACAACAAATCTTAGTACATTATCATAAAACTCTGTGATAAAATAGTCTTTATGACAGAGTTTACAAAGAGCTTACCACTTTTGCAAGACACTATGATTCATTGCAACTAGATAACAAGCAAGAATCTCAAAGAGGCAAAAACTCCAGATTATATGGGCCAATCAAGTTAAATGATTCCAGTCGTATGCTAGAAATGGACTTGAATGACTTGCTCAATTGTGGAGTGAGCCAAGGCAATAGAAACTAGCAATATTAATATCATTCTAATTTAATGAACTTTAATCATTATAATTAAGCAATTGCTCAACTAGAGCAACTAAGTTAACAGCTCAAACGTAGAATAGTCTCCGCTTAAAAAATTTGAAAAATCTCCAACAATAGTTGGAGGAACACAGTAATACAACTCAGCTCAGTCAAATAATAATAGTAATGACGGTAATTTTGCGAAGAGGAATTTCATAAGAGTTAGAGATAGAAACAGGGTTTAATCATGAATAAATTATAAATGATGAGATAAATTCGGATAATCAGATTAAATTATACAAAGTTATTTTAATTATTTAATCACTCTATGATGATAATAGAAGAAATATTAATTCAAATAGGGATTTATTGTTAAATGACGGAAAGAGTCTTATGGGAAATGATGACTTATAAACGAAGATGCGGATCTTCAATTATTGATAAATTCTAATAAAACATATTAAATTTACAAATTTCGTTTTATCTAGGAAAATTAATCATACTAAAATTAAAAATATATACATATTATAATCAATTCTATAATAAAGAACTTGCTATGTTCAGGGGCTTTAATCTTAATATATTTATAAACATTATTTCAAGAAATAAAGCATATTTTTCTCAATTGATGATCATAATCTAATTTATAACTTGAAAATAGTAAAATTTAGTTTGAATATTTTTCATAGAATTAATTATAACAAAAGTGATTATTTGGGTTGATATTGTTTAAGGTCTGTGATTCATGAAAAATTTAACAGTTTCCAATTTTATATTTAGAATATAGAGAGAGAGTGTTTGCAACAAAATAGTTATGGAAAAGTTTAATTGTTAAAAATTAAATAATTTTTGTGCACAGATACTACAATAGAAAATCGCATAATTATTATCTAAAAGTCAAAGTTGAAATTGTAGAAATATTCTAAGCAGTTTGTTTGGTTTAAAAATATGCACATAAAAGTAATAAACATCACTTCATTAGAATATATAATTATATCATAATTTGTATGGATAAATAAGTGATTTCTACAAAGCTATGGATGTAAAAATCAATTATATTTGTTAGCTGGAACATAAAAGATTAATTAAATAATAAAATGCTTTTGTATTTTTTGTGATTAAAATAAAAAAATAAAGCAATTTCCTCCTTTAATAATTTAAGTAAAATTAAGAAATTGGATTAAAATTGTTATTTTTGAATAACTGACTATGACAATTGCCACTTCTCTTTTAAATTTTATTTTAAAAATTGGATTAAGTAAATTATTTAGTTTTTTAGCATCTTTAATATTTAATTTAGGTTTAGTAAAAAATAATATTTTAATTAATGTAATTTATCAAACAATCCCCGCATGCAAGCTATGAATTATATACTCATGAACGCACAACTATTCTTAATGATCTTAAAGAAAAATCATTGATTATTGGCGAAGCATTGAATAAAATTGATGGAATAAAAGTAAATATACCCGAAGGTGCAATGTACGCTTTCGTGAATATTACCCTACCGGAATATCGCCTAAATACAGAAGATATTGCACCAGACGAAGCATATTGTCTGGCATTACTTGAAAAAACTGGTATTTGCGTTGTACCTGGTTCCGGCTTTGGTCAACATCCTGGCACACTACATTTCAGAACAACTTTTTTGCCACCCAAAGATGCCATTCTTGAATTAGTACAACAGCTGGAAAATTTCCATCGCGAATATACTAGCAATTAACTATTGATTAAAAAAGGTCAGATTTTTATCTGACCTTTTATTTTTAGATTGAATTTCTACTAGCATTAATACTTGCAGCTAGTGATTTTTTCACCAAATGCTCATATGTTTCGTAACTTTCATCATTACTATCCATTTTGCGTAATTTATCCATTGCATATTGCTGAATCAATAATAATGGGAGAATAATCTGCTCACGAAACTCAGTTGATAGATCCTTGACCGGATTATCGGCAATTAGGCTATCATGTCCAGAAATATAAAGTAGCAATTCCTTGGTTAACTCCGCCTCATCATAAAGCTTTTTCCAGAAAGCACCAAATTTTGGATCATCACGTAGATGTTTGGTAATCTCAAAATTAGTCGTAGCCAGACTTTGCATTGAATTATCTACAAGCCCCTTAAAGAATAGTGAATGCTGATACAGGTGCTGTAATTTATGCATCGCCATTCGATCCTCAGCAAGTAGTTTTTGGATTGCACTTCCAACACCATAATAACCAAGAATATTCTGCTTCATCTGCATCCAAGCACCACCAAAAGGAATTGCGCGTAAGTCTTCAAGTTTTAATTCGTTACCTTTATTACGTTTTGCCGGACGCGAGCCGATATTGGCAGCCGCCAAATAATTAAGCGGCGTAATTTCCTGCAAATACTCAAGAAAAATCGGATCATTTTTTAATTCAAGATAAAATTCGAGAGAATATCCTGCCATCTGATTAATTAATTCTTCTTCGTCTTTTTCAATAATCGAACTTTCGGTAGTAAATAATTGTCCTGAAATACCAGCGCTAAGCAGATGTTCAATATTGAATATAGCCGAATCATGGGTACCAAAATTAGCAGAAATGGTTTGCCCTTGAATAGTCAATTGAATTTCATGTGCTTCAATCTCTTGTGCTAGACTCTGATAGAAGGCATAGGTATTCCCACCACCACGGGATGGAGGACCACCACGCCCATCAAAGAAGGTTACATTTACTGAGTATTTACTTGCAAGTGAGCTTAGCTTTTTCTTAGCAAGGAAAATAGCCCAGTTAGCCATTAGATAACCGCCATCTTTGGTACCATCTGAGAACCCTAGCATGATAGTCTGTTGATTAGCCAATAACTTCAAATTATTGGCATAGACAGGCAGGTTATATAATTCTTCCATTATTGAATAAGAGTTATCGAGATCATCTACAGTTTCAAATAACGGCACAATTTCGATCAAAATTTTATGTTCACTATCAAGTTCCTGATTAATCAGGTTCACTAGCCATAAAACCTCAACTACACTAGCAACCGAATCAGTATTACTGATAATGTAGCGTTCAATTGCCTGCTTACCATTTAGCTTCTGAACTTTGGCAATTGCCCGAATAGTATTTAATACTTCGTTTGCCATTTCATCAGTTAAATTTGCTGAATTAAGATTAATATTCCAATTAGCAATTAGCAAATCTAATTTTTCATTGTCAGCTAGTGATTTATAATCTTGATTAACTCCACTAGCTGATAAAATTTCATGTACCACATTTCTATGAATAGCACTATTTTGGCGAATATCAATTTTGGCAAAATGAAACTTGAATATATTAATTTTTAAAATTACGTCACGTACTAGATCACTGAAAAGCCCCTGATATTTCTCCTTGAGCTCTAACATCACTAAATTAAGATCATTAACTAACTCAGAATAGCCATTATACTGATCTTTTTTAATTTTTAATGCAATTTTACCAAGATCATCATATGGTCCGTCAAAGGTTAATCTTAGTCGTAGGTCTTGAATATCGCGATAATAAAGACGCATCAGTGAATTACGCAAGCGATCTGCAACTTCAATAGTAACATCAGCGGTAACATAGGGGTTACCATCACGATCACCACCTGGCCAAAAACCGATATCAAGATTAACCATTTCAGAAGAAAGTTTTGATTGAACTCGTGGTACTACATTATAAAAAACATGTTCCAGATACCAGATGATGCTCAAAGCTTCATCAATCGGAGTTGGTTTGGCTTTATTAGCAAAACGTGTCAGACCCATTTGTAAAAATAGGTCACGAACTTTATCCAGATCATTATTTTCAATCGCTTTACCTAGTTGAACAATAATTGCCAGAATGACATTTGGATAGAACTGAGTCGGATGGGCAGTTAAGACTAATCGGGTTTTATAGTTTTTTAATAAGCTCTGGAGATGTTTGCTATACTTTAATTGTTCATTATTAACTTTTTGTAGCATATAATCAATAGTACCAAAGCCTGACATGTCATTTATTTTGTTAAAAGCAGCATCCTCAAGAGCATCAAAAAGCACTACCTGCCGTTCGACAAATTGCAAAAATTTAATCAATAGCCCGGCTTTTCTTTCTTCAGGGATCGGAACTACTTCAAGATATCTGGCAACAGCCTCCGGCGGAGTTTTACCCTCCTTCAGCCAGTCATTACACATTTTACTAAAAATTGGTAATCTGGCACCAGCTTGGTCGGAATCGGCAAATGGCAGACCAAGGAATAGACCGTTATAAATCTGATATTTTAGAACAACTTCACTTTGGTATGATTGAAGTTTGGTTTTTACTGACTCATGGGCTAGATTACGCATTTTAATATCCCAGTATTTTTGTTAACTAATAGAATATTATAACTGGTATTTTAATGGTTAAATAAAGAAAATTTGTGAATGATTCTGATGTCTAATATTTGTAATATATTCAAGCTGTAAATCGGCTGATTCAATTTGGCTAAAGCGCTGGAATATTGATTTATGTTGATTGTCAAAAAACACTGTATTAGCTTCAAGATACCATTTAAAGTGTTTGCGAGCAAATCTGACTCCCTGCACTTCACCATAATGCTCATGGATAGCCTGAATATGCTGTAAAATCAGTTCAAGCAAACAATTAATATCATCTATTTGATAATACTTTCCGTAAGCAAGATAGTCTCTCACCTGCTGAAATAACCATGGTTTACCTAAAGCTCCACGTCCGATATATAAACCATCGGGATTTACAAGATCAATAACCATAGCAGCTTTTTCGGGAGTATTAATATCGCCATTGGCAAAGACCGGAATGGAAACCAGTTTTTTCACTTTCGCGATAAGATCGTAACTAGCTTCTCCATTGTACATATCTGCTCGGGTTCTACCATGAATTGCAAGAGATTTTATCCCAGAATTTTCAGCAATCAAAGCAATGTCGGTAATATTTCTATTATCATGATCCCAGCCAAGCCGAGTTTTGAGAAATATAGGAGTTTGAACTGAATTGACCGCTGCATATAAGATATTTTCGACAAGCTTACTATCTCTTAATAGCGCCGACCCAGCCAGTACATTACAAACCTTCTTGGCTGGACAGCCCATATTTATTTCAATTGCATCAAGGAAATCAAATTTACTACAAGCCACTGTGGCTTCAGCAATTACATCTGGTGATGCTCCAGCAATCTGGATTATTGATTTAGATTTTCCAGCCGCAGAATTTTTGAGTCGCTGCCGCGTTTTATTACTATCCCAAAGATGAGTTTGGCTAGTAATCATTTCTGAAATACCATAATCAGCACCATTTCTGATTGCCAACTCCCTAAATGGTGAATCAGTAACCCCTGCCATTGGTGAAACAACCAACTGCATGATTATACGGCTCGAAACAATAATAACTGCAAAGCAACCCTTCCT
>ARYC01022297.1:0-12021 GCA_000711775.1 Oxytricha trifallax
ATATATTATTACGGTAGACCACCAAAGACTATGCCAGACCACCTGACCACTTTAGTAATATATTTAAATTTAAATCTAATTAATTTTAATACTAAATCTAATTACGCTTAAGAATACTCCTAATTCAAGGCAGTTAATATTAATTATAAATATAAATCACAAACTTGATTCTTTAATTTCCTATTTTTATCTATTTTATCAATATTATATAATAAATATTATATACAGAATTATTCATAAGCAAGATAATTTCTAAATAATCATCTCAGTCTATTCTAATAAAATATAGATATTTTTCATATATAATATAAGCTTGTAAAAATTTAATCACTATATTTATGAAATTAATTTTGAATCCTAAATTTCTTTATTAATCTACTCATAATTATATATAAATTTTTACCTATTTCAAAAAACTTAAGAAGCAAAGTCTAGATAACCCCTAATATGCCTATTTTGTGAATATTAAATTATTATTTTAACAAAATCATGAATCAAAATCATTTTATATAGACTTTATATAAATCTATAACAAGTTAGCATGATTACAGATAGAACTATTTGAATCCTAAACTATTTTTAATTTTAAAACTATTCATTTTAATAAAAATTATTACTTTAAAAACTAAAGAACACTAAATAGTTTTTAATATTTGAAAGTGAAATATAATAATTCTTTATGTCAAAATCATAAAACCCCATGATACTTTTAAGAATTAAGATAGGGGGATATTTTTAATTAATCAAAAATTTAATTATTATTGGCGTAATATTTTATTGATTAGCCTAATTATTAAAACTATTGGCTCGAATAATTTTCCATATAAATTAAACCAATCAGGCTGTGAATATTTATTTTAAGCTAATTTTAATTGATTCTGGCCAATAATAATTAAATTTTTTATTAATTATAAATACCCCCCTATCTTAATTCTTAAAAGAATCATGGGGTTTTATTTCTATATTGAACTTAACAGTTTATTTTATATTTTATTTAGATAATCAACCCTGATATTACTTAATTATATTATAACACTAAATTAATACAAATAGTGGTTTTTAAACAATTCCAATTATTGTAAAATCACCGACTTTAAGATATTTAACCGATTTTTGAAAGAGTTATTACTGGCTTCTCTATTATTATAGTTCTTGCCTTTTCTAGTGCTTACAATGAACCTCTACTACTTCTTCACGCAGATTGGTACAGAATCATATAGCAATGGAGTCAAGCTAAATCAGTGCTAGGAAGCAGTAAATCCAAGAATTTTTAAAACTTTCTATCAATTCAGATATTGCTTTAAAATATAAATTGCTGAATTATCTTCCTAGTGACTAATTATAATTTATTTGATAATAAATATAACTGTTTATCAGTTTCTGTATTACAGCGGCTGCTTATGAAGCTAAACCGTAAGATGTCTTGGTATTAATAATTGAGCTGTCTTCAACCCACTTTTATATGATCAATAAAACCTTAATCCAAATTATAACTGAATGTAAAGTGAGAGCTATATATTAGTAAACGTATTCATAATCTAAGAAAATATTAGAATTTATAGCATAGAGTCTATAGAATTAAACAACCGTGAGTTTCATTATTGAACCACTAGAAAAGTTTGAGTATGCTTTTCTAATAAGAGTATTTAAGCAGCAATTGATTTCTTGATGATTTGGATGGGACAGTCATAGAAATAATTAGAGGTTTCACTGAGCTTAATAGAATT
Source organism: Oxytricha trifallax (assembly GCA_000711775.1). Classification (NCBI taxonomy): domain Eukaryota; phylum Ciliophora; class Spirotrichea; order Sporadotrichida; family Oxytrichidae; genus Oxytricha; species Oxytricha trifallax. Next base: position 1,728 of record ARYC01022297.1, read on the forward strand.
TCTATATTTATTTTCTGAAAGAGTTTAATTATTACTGTTTATATTATTATAGAGTTGATGGCTATAAATATATAATTTTATATGACGTTAATTTTAATATATATATAATTATGATTCAATTGGATATTTTCTCAATCATAATAAAATAATTATTCAGTTTAATAGGATATTAAATATGCAACAGTCACTTTAGCATAGTATACAGGGGAAGGAAGTTTCCTGTCAAGTATTTTTTTTATATATGATTTTTATATAAAATATTTTAATTATTAATTTTTTCTCTTTAATAGCAAAGGATTTTAAAGAGTTAAATAGATAACTTGCAATTATGTTAAAATATCATAACTTGAGATATAGAACGATAATTTTAATATAATTTTTAATAAAAATTTTGAAAAACTAAAACAAATTAATATGATGTATTAATGAAACTATTGCTTGTCATTATGTAGATTTTGGAATACTTCATGATTGATAGTTTAAATTGATTGAATCACAAATATTTTAAAATTCATAAGAGGTTTATAGATGTCAAAAAAATAATTTCCATTTAGAAAAAAAATTCTTGACAGGAAACTTCCCTAAAAAAGGATTTTTATCATAATCCTTGGCAGGAAACTTCCCCCACCCCCCCTAGTATACATATGATACTTCTGCATACCCTCCAGAAATATAGTGCTAAACAAACTATTAATTTAGTGAAATACGTGGTCTGACATTTGGTGCTGTAGGTTTTAAGATATATTTAAAAATAGCAGAATATAATTAGCTAAATGTTGTATGTGAGGAACCAAGGAAAAGCAAAGTGGACAAAAAAGCGAGATACGGCATGGCATGTCTTTAGTTAGCCTGAGATGAAACAATTTAAAATTTATTGAAATCAAAGAAAATTATATTTCAAAATTAATTTTAAATTCACTACTACTAACCCAAACAAGCCATAATTATTTTAATAAACTATAATTAAAAGAAATCAGGGTTCTTTAATTCAACACTATTAAAGACTTCAATTAGATTTATTAATCAGTCTATATAATGTTTTAATGCAACATAATGATGTTGATTATGCACCGAAATTATTTGACGGCTATCAAAATCACTTTTATTCTTTCAAGCGATTTTAATTCTTCATTTTTAATTCTGACTGTCCCCTTTTCAAAGAATATATATTTACCAATCCAGAGACTTTCTTTTGCACGTATCATTTATGGTAATGCCTGATGCACTAACATAATTAAACAGTCTTTGATTAATTTAAATAAAACTAATTTTGGATTTTTTAATTAATCTTACATTAATTTATATTCATAGAAATTATAAAGGAATAATTAAATTCTCCTATAGTTGTTGATAGTCCTGAAATGTACATGACTCTTTAATCTACTATTAATGAATGCTACTTCTCAAGTATCAGATGCCAGATAACTTTATTATTAATTTATTTGGTTAATTGGTCTATGTCTAGTACTGTATTACCTCATTAAATGGTATGTTTGTTGTTATAATAAGATTACTTGTAATATTTGAAGGACGACTCACTTTAGTTGCTGAATTGGCAATTATATATTATATTATTATTTTCAAAAATTCAAGTGGCATGTAATATTTTATAGTGAAACTCATCTGAAATATTTTATAAATTAGGCATTGTGTTTAAGATAAAAATTTCTACTGCTGAAGAGTTCAAGCAGTCTTTATTATAATATGTATTTAATTAATAATTATTTATAAATGAAGTTAGATGGACATTAATTTCTCACTTCATCTATTTTTTTGGCAATTATTAATTTAAAATTTTCCACCAAATAATAATTAAAATAATTATTTAATAGTCAAATAATAAAATTAATTGCTTTTTAATATCTTCCCTCTCTTCTTGTTTGATCTACTTAGTTATTAATTTCCATCTGATTTGACTCTTACATCATCCTTCTAATTCCCTTTAACATCTATTTAGTATTTATTATGATATATTCTTAAATTTGAGAAATTCCTCCCATCAATTTTTACAATCCTTATATGTTTATATAAAATGTAATGATTATTTGGAATATTAAATTTTTATGTTTTCCCTTATTTCAAAGCACTTCATTGAAAGAACAGTTGGCTACCCATTTACTTAGCAAAGGTTTGTTAAAAGCCAGGTTAATAGTTATAATGATTGGGTAGATAACTGAAATAAAGCAGCGAGATATTGAAAATCTTATTGCAAAAGGCTACAAAAACAATGAAGTAAATTAATGACAACTGGTCGCACATTGCTAAGATTCAAGTATATTCTCAACTGATTGAGTTAGTATATAGAGATATAAAATGAAATATAAAATATATTAAATCGTTGGATGATAGTAAGGCAGCAAAGATGGGAATCATCAGACACCATTTGAAGCTAGAGTATCCTTGAAGTATAACAGTAAAAGCCTGATGAAACACATAGACAGTCAAACAGTAATATCAATTCTTAAGTGTGAGATTAACAGGTTTTGCTTGTTTAATTTTTTGCTAGGAGTCTATGAAATACTACTATAAGCTATGGACAAATTGATATTATATCATTTTTAATAAATTATTTTTTTGAGGGGTTTTTCTGGCTATGAGTTTTATTGTGTTATATATCTAAACGTTTTCTTTGATGTCAATGTTTCAGTAATAGCTTTTCTTCATTGTAACCTAAAAAAGTTAAATTAATTAGCCAATGACCCTCACCACTTTAGGGGGTATAAGTTATACAATTTCAGAAGACTCAAATAATATAAGAATTGTGAATCGCAATCTATCAGTTTAAGTCTAGACATGTTTCAAATTAATTTAAACCGATATAATATTGATCATTATTATCGTTTTAATCAAAATCAATTCATAATCTGGCACTAATATTAGATTAATATAAAACTAATCAAGCAGATGAACTAGGTAAATACAGGATAATAACTATATTAAAGATAGACTACCTTGCATTAGAACTACTAGATGAGTTGATATTTCAAATGTCGGCCAAAGGAATTATGCATGTAGAGGCATTTCCTCATATTCATCTGGAAGTTCCCTGCATTTCAATGATATAGCTGCATAAATATGGTTAAAGTATGATATTGTGATTAGAGGAACTGACATTGTGAGAATAACTGTGAGGAAGATGAAAACGAAAGAAATGATGAATTGACACATTCAGAATGAATTAATATCTTAGAAATAAATTAATAGCACAATCTGTAAGTAATAGTGGAAAATAAAGCAAGTTGAACTTTGATATAAAAAAAACTGGAGGAAATCAATCCTATAATAGATGGAGAGTTTGGTAAAAGTGCAGAAGAGATGCTGAGAAGGAATAAAATAAAAGGACATCAAAATTATAAGAGCAGACAATTTATATAACTTTAAATGTAATAATTGCAAAGAAGGAATTAGATTATCTTATATAGCAATTAAATATATAATAAGTTCATATCAGATTTATTGATATTACATTTTATATTTTGATTAATTATATATCAATAATAATAAAAACTTATTAAGATAGACAGTTACCTTAAATCAACTTATTAAAATTATAAAATTGATTATATTTTGACTATTATTTGAGATTAGGGATTATTAATTCAAAAGTTAATAATTTATAATACCTGACTATCTACATCTTTTCAAGCATACAGAAGTCGAAGATTAACAAATAATAAATAATTAATCAGAATATAAAGAAGGATTAATTAAAATATTTTTATATTATTATAGTTTCTATTATTATTTAAAATAAAAAAGCTGTAAAGTTTCAAAGCTATAACATTTCCATCATCTTAAAATTATTAGAAAAAATTAAATAAAAAAATTAAAAGTAGCTAAAATGATTTGATATAAAAGACTAAATTTATTTTGAATTTGAAAACTATGTTAAATTAATTTAAATTTGAATTCAAGTTATTATTCTTAAATTTAGTAGCTTTACATAATATGATAAAATACAAAAGAATAGGAAATAAATAATTTAAAAATGAAAAAACAGGCACTACATTGAAGTTATAAATAAAATTACAAATACATAGAGAAAATGCCTATGAATATAGTTCATCATTACATTTATTGAATGAAATTATCTAACTGCTCTTATTAATAATATGTTTAAATATAATTATTTTTGTGATTTCTGAAATGAATCTATTTCAGCGAAGCAACATTTTCAAATATAAAATCTGTATACTGCTTAGTTGTTAGCTATTAATGCTAGATATATTTTAGATGCAATCTCTTTAGTTTAAGCATTGTGGAAGTGTATATTTTACTGTTTATCATATTTTTCAAATAAGATTGCCTTTACCAAACAAGAAATAGGTCGCACTTAACACCTAAAATAATAAATGGTAAATATAAGCAAAATGTTAGAGAAAAACATAAGACCAATGAATATGAATTACAAGAAGAAGCTATAATTACAAAACCTCTCTTCTCCATTTTGATTAATAGCAATGATTTAATAATCAGTTTTAATTTTCCTTATATTTAATTTTTACATCTCAAAAAATTCATATACAATAATCATAGGGTACTAATATATATATATATTATCAAAATACAATTGATTTGGGAAATTGTGAAAATAAAATAAAGATTTAAATTATAAGTATTTCTAACTGCCACTATTAGAGAGGCTTACAGATCAAATTAGATTCACCATACATACCGTTAAGTCTAAAGTGGCCGGATGCTTAAAAATGCTGATCGGTTTCACACATTTAGTTTTTTATAATTTTTGGCAGATTTGGCAGGCTAATCTCATAAGATTCCTCGTGTATTATAGGGCGATTTGGCGGATTTGGCAGGTTTGGCACAAGATTTAAAGATGATTATGATTTTATTTAAAATGAATTAAAAATAATAACATATTTAATAATCAAATACTAATTAATTTAATTTATCTGAAATTTGGCACATTTGGCACCTGCCAAATTCTACAAAATGAAGATTAGTGATTAAAGATGTTTAAGTGTGATTAATATCAAGTTTTAATTAGTAGTTGTGAGAGAATATATTGTGAAAATATAATATATGGTTATGAGAGTAGAGAGACACAGAGTGAGATAATTATGCGAAAATAACAGCTGCGAAAAAGATGTACATTCTGCTGTCTCACCACTTTTGATGTTGAAGTATCTGAGTTCGTATTGGTTGTTCTAGACGGCAACTTGTCTGCGATACTGGGAATTTTTTGCCATTTGATGCACGTCTTAGTTATGTACTTGAGATATCTCTTGCTGAGTGGAATGCTAACAAGCACAATACCGTTGAAGCGGCTCTTTGAGTCGGTGATTGCGCAACCGAAATTGCTCACCTTACATTTTACCTTGCACCCGTAACCCTAGCGTATTTCCGGAGTCGTTGAGCACAGTAACGTTGTTCTCTATAGGGAGCTTGCAGTAGACCAGGAACTTCAAATTGATCTTCTTTGCGTGCTTGTGACCTATCTTAGAGATTTGCTTGCCCATTTTAGCCTTTCGGAGTTTAAATATAAATTAATATAAATATTTAAGTTATTCCTTAATTTAATGAGATCCAGAGCACTCATCATTATCAAGTGAAACTACAAAAAGTAAATTCTTAAAAGATTCCCCGAGAATGAATGGATGAACAAAAAATGAATGAATAAGAATTTTAATTTATTAAGTAAAAGAAATTGTTTTAAAAATTGAGTTGAATAGGAGTTTAAAAATATTATAAAAACATAATTATTTAAAAATTCTAACTTTATTTAATTTTAATCCATTGTGCTATTATTTGGTCTATGATTAAAAGCTTATGGTTTGTAAAGATTCACCAGTCAATTACCTGAATTTAGTGAGATTCCTTGATTCTTCATTTACGAATGAGTTTTCTCTGATTTGAACAGTCAATATCTATATGATTTCTTAGATTTATTTAAGATTTGCGTCTCCCCAATCTATGATTTTAACTTTATTAAGAAGATTACACCTCTTCAGACTTGCCTATATTTTTATAAAGTTAAAACAATGAATAGTTACTTGAAATTAACGAGTGCTTAATATATTAGTCGAACCAACATTTGTGATCTTAATCCCATTTATTTTCTTCGGATTGTCCACTTTCATTGTATCTAGGCCGACGAGTATAATTGATCATCAAAATAAAATGTTCAGTTTTTTTGTTATTAGGATAGTAAAGAAGAAAATTTTTATCCAAGGAAGCTATCATGAGATCATCTATTGAATAGACCTACATCTCACTTGCTAATATATAATAACATAGCAATGATTTTTTTTTAAAAAAACTGTTACTAATAGTGCGGGGTTTGATTCATTTAAAAATAATCAGATCTCAGTGCTATTATCATAAGTTGGCTGAAAAAGTGGCTAGTATAAATTCACTAATTAAAATTTGATATATAATTATTGATGTGCTAAACGGTACTGTCAAGTATTTGTATAGTTCCTTCTTGAATATGAGTTTACTACTGGTTCATCACTTTTTACTTATATAAATTACCTCGACTTAGGTTTAAAATTTTATATTCCATATTTTTTTTATTTCTATTTTTAAAGCTGGGTTTAGTTGATTTTATTCTATTCTAGAGTCTGTTTTAATTCCCATAAGAAAAGTTTTCATTTAAAGAGTAGGGTGCTCTTCATAGAATTTCAAATTTTTTAACTCCAATATAAAGTGATTTGTTTATCCAATTCTGACTTGTGTTTCTTATCAATCCTTTATTATTTGTTGGGCAAGATTATCTTAATTTATTATCCTAGAAATTTGAGTTTTAATCAACAATTCTCATGATTCATATAAACTCTTATATTTTTAATAGCATTAAACTACGATAGAATTGTGGTTTAAATTTAATTATTTTATAATAATTTACATTTAATGTTAATTAAGAATCAAATATGTTTAATTACAAAATAAAAATCGTAAAAGGAATATCAATTTACCAAAATAGCTAGAGGCTCTAATAATATCCCATTGTGAATGAATGAATTATTGACAATTATTAATAGAAACCTATAAGTAATTAATCTATTGCTGTTTTAACTTGCCTAATCGTTTAGCACCATCTTTTTATCTAATTCTTATTACTTGTCTGATTTATTTTATTTTATTAATAATCTTCCTTTATTACTGTTTAGGATCGATAATAATTCAACTATCGTATTTAAAAAATTCTAAATTTATTTTAAATAATTGGTTAAATTAATTTATCGAATTCCGTAAAAAGATTTACGTTTTCACATATAAACTCAATTAACTACAATTTTTAATAATCTTTTAGAATAGAATTTGACTGTGTAACTCAAAATGAGATTTTTATACAATCAGTCAAAATAGGAAAAAATTGTCAATTTAAAATTTCTTAAAATACAAAAAAAATATAATCGTAGGAATACATTTGATTTTTGGGAAATTAATAATTAATTATTAATATAATGAATTAAAATCGTGGCAGTTAACTTTTTGGAAACCTAGACAATATGGTTCTTGTTCGATAGAGAATTAAAAATCAGCTGGACTTTACTATTAGCGGTACCCCTCTATCGCACTCCTGAAGCGAGATAACTCGACTTTAATTTTGGGTGATTTGTTTAGTTCATTTTAATGCCAAAATTAAAGTGCGTTATCTCGCTTCAGGAATGCGATAGAGGGGTACCACCAATAGTAAAGTCCAGCTCATTTTGAATTCTCTATCGAACAAGAACAATATTGTCTAGGTTTCCAAAAGTTAACTGCCACGATTTTAATTCATTATATTAATAATTAATTATTAATTTCCCAAAAATCAAATGTACTCCTACAAAATTAAATCACTTTCAAAACATTATTATAATTATCTTTTATAAATTTACTTGAAATATATTTTATTCTATTTAAAATAGACGCAAGTGATAATATTATTTTTTTACTACTTGCACCCATTTTTATTATATTTATAATTTATAATTTTTATATTAAATGTTTTATTATAAAATCATTTTTATTTATCAAATTGCATTTTTGCTTAGTTATTCACTGTTTTATATATTAGTGAAATAATTAATTTTATACATTGAAGTTTTTAATTTTAAAGATTTATCACTTTTATTAGTAAATTATTTGATAATTATTTATGTTTTTACTTATAAATAAATTAAACTTAATATAAGTTAAAAACAAACTTCATTTCTATAATTCAAAATAAATAAACTTATTTGAAAATATAAATAAAAATTTTAATATAAAAAACAGGCTGCAGTAGCAAAAATAAAAAAGCTTTAAAATTAAATTCACAATAATATATAATTTTATTGTTAATATTGTAGATTTCTAATAAATATTAAAAAATGTTTTAAGTATATATATTATAAATTTCCTTATATTTAAGCATTTGTATATTCAAGATATTTTTAATATTTTGACTGAACATTAACTTTTTGCAATTATAAAAATAGGATGAACTAAAAATAAATATATTTAAAATTATGATAAATTGATATGAAGATTACTATTTCATTAACAAAGTTAAAATGACATAAATATCAGATTAGAAGTGGAAGTTACCCTAAAAGCATATCTAAGTTTTTAGTTTTTTAGCAACTCTAACTAGTTAGAGCGGTGACTGGCTTGGACTTAGAATTTAAATAATAAAATATAGAACTGGATGAGGTAAACTTGTTCAAGAAGATAAAAATGTTTATGTTGATGAGTTGTTGAGTAACAATGCTAAAGCCAGATATAAATTTCCTATATATTTTTCATTTATTAATTTTTTTAATAAATTGGTCATAAATATGTTAAAATAGGCAATATATTCATTATAACAACCATCATTATTTGTTGCCTCATTTTTTTCCTAGCTGCGCTATTGGTATTAATGCTTTGAAATCATTGCTGTGATTGCGAATGAATTGCTCAACACTTTTATACTCAACGTAGTCTTAAATGAACTTAATTAGGATCAATCTTTTGAGGTAAATCTATTTTAAATAAATAAATAATACGATTGATTCCTATGAACATTTATAGGAATGTATATAAAATTCTTCCTCCTCATCGAATATCATTTTCAGTTTTGGATAAGCATTAAAAATGTACTTCACAAGGCTTTTCCGGGCCGGATGAGGGGATTCTAATCTGTTTTTTAAGTCTTGTATCCTCTGTGTACTTGACTAGTAAAATATGATTAATACAAGCCCCCTTGATTTAGAACAATTATTTGTGAACATGAAATATATGGTTAAAATTGACCCAAAAAATATGAGACTTTATAGAATAATAAAGTGATATATATGATAAAAAGGTTGATGAAATGTTCTTAGCTTATTCTTTTTAATAATTTTAGTTTAAAAAGTATGACAAGTTAAAAGTTCATTATTAATTTAACATATTTTTTTCACAATTATTGTTAATAAGTTGACTTATCAAGTGTGTTAAAATATTAAATATATTTTATCTAATTGTTTCGAGTAACTCTATAATTTTTTATTTAACAGACACGAGTAAATGAAATTTCATATAACCTAAAAAATATTTTCATTTTTTTTTTAAGATAAAATCTTTGAAATCTGAATTACAATAGGGTTTATCGTTTGTAAATTAAAGATTTCAGAAGATAATATTTTTTCTAGCCAAACAAATTCTTTCACTTTTCTTATTTCTCATCAAAATAATTAAATTAATAAATCATTAACTGTAAATCAGACATTTATATTTAATTACAAAGTAGTTTAAACTTAAATTATTAATAATAATAAATTATATTGAAAAAATGAACATTATCAAATCTCTAATTATATGCTGCTGCCTTATGTCTCATTTGAATATTTATTTTCTCGTAGATTGCTTTTCAAATGTAAACTACTTAATTATTTTGTACATGTGGGCTATTTTTAAGAAAGCCTTACTGTCTTATTCAAGAATACATTTCTGTGTTATTGTACCTTCAAGTACATTTGCAATATTCTTTATCCAGATTCTCAATTCCTATCTAAAAGTTTGGCTTTCTAAATAAATATCAAACAGTTTTTTTCGAACCATCATATTAAATAAGATATGACCAAAACTGTAAAAATCTATTCCAAAACCCCTCTCAAAGAAACAACATGAAATTCTTCGCAGAGTATTAGGAGTGATTCTTGCGGCAGACAGAGGCTAAACACACCTAGCTTTAACCAAACACAATATAAGAGAAACATTAAACTTCTTCTACATTCAAGGGAAATACACGGTCAACCAAAAGACCAGATACCATTTGGAAACTACTAAAAGACCTATCATGGCTCATACAAGACTATTTTACTAACATATAATAATCTAAAAG
>ARYC01022300.1:0-43129 GCA_000711775.1 Oxytricha trifallax
AGATTTCAAGTCTTATTTTATTCTTTGATAAATTCAAGCTTTTGTTAATTTTTCATTTCTCTCTTATTATTACTTTTCTTGCTACCTTTACTTCTGGATCTCTCTCTGCTTTGAGCCTTAGTAATTTCATGGTACTACCGTTTTAAATTCTTGTGCACTAATTACTATATCTTGTCGAATGGTTTATCTTACAGCAAAGGATTTTAACTCATCTTCTCTTCAATAAGTTCTATGAGAGAAGGTTAATAAAAACCCAACTTACTTTATTCAGCTTATTCTAAAACTTATTAAGGTTCTTTTTCTTCTTCAAGATTTTCTTGCTTCACTTCTTCAGCTGGGTTGGTTGCTTCACTGTAAGCTTTCTCAGTTAGAGCAACATTATGATCAACGATTTCTTTAACTATCTTATCTTGCTCCTGATCGTTTGAAAGTTCTGCAGAAATTGATTCTTAAGGCCCCTTATTTTATTCAAGAAAATTTTCCATTTCTTCTAATCGATTTTACAAAATTGATTATACTTAATTATGCTTGCGATCAAGATTAAGTTCGATTTCTCTCTGTTCTTATATTATTAGCTGCTCTTCACTATCTTTAGAAGCTTATCTATATATTACTCGTTACCACCTGTCTTTAGTGTTAAGTCTGCCAATTCTACCAATAATTTATTCTTCAGATCGTTTTGAAAAAAAAACATCAGCAATAATTAAATATGAACCTCCATTTTAATCGATTTCATCATTTGTTTAAATGTCTGTTCCTCTTCCCTGTGATTCGTTAAGCAAGTAAACGCCATAGTTTTTGCTTGCATTCCTCAATAAATATCTGCCTTCAATTGCAGATTCAATTGCAGCAGCTTAGGAGTGGCTGAAACTTTTGAATTCTAAAAACCTTTTTCTATAGCGCTATAATTTGTTGAAGCAACAATTAAAACTGGTGATATAGCTACTTAATCCTTTATGATTTCCTTGATTTTTTGTAAATAATCTCCTTGATTTGAACTTATTAACAAGTCAGCCAGCTAAGTTTTCTTATCTCCTTACAATTTATCAAGAGTAGGGAACACCACAGGTGTGCTATGAAAAGCTAAATTAAGACAGTTCTCTTCACTTTGAGAAAGATGCCTTCTTGAAAATCCAATAATACTTTTAGCTTGCTTGTAAAAATTAGGCTAGTTCACAATGTTTTCACTGGAGCCATCGAATAAAATCCAGTCGTATTCGTCAACAAGGACGATACTCTCTTACCACACACTCATGAATTTAGCTACCTTCATTTATTTCTTGAGTTGGGGATGAGTGAAAAAATAAATACCTGCACTTTTTGCGAAGAAATTAAAGTTTGAATCAAGTTTCATTGCAGTTATAACTTTTTGATACTTATTGAAATCTCTCTGCACTAAGTTTTCATTCTTGCCAACTATGAAGACGGATAGCTTGCTTTTAAGAGCTATAAGAATGGCTAACGCAAAACAAATAAAGGTCTTGCCATTTCCAATACCAAAATGTATTAAATGATTTGCTTGCAGGTTTTCACAAATATAATTAATGCACAAAATTTGAGAACTGTATAATTTAAAGCCAAGATTTTGCTGTAACTTTTCTAAGTCAGCACTCACACTTAATCTTTCATTTTGAGGCTTTTAATTGAAGTCTGTAGCTAATTATTGAAAGATATTTGCATTCTCAAATAGTTTAAGTAAGTCTACGATTGTTTTATCAGAGAATGCTTCCATATTTCGAGGTAAATTTAAAATTCTTTGAATTTCAGAGCTATCTCCATTAAGACAATTTTCAATGATATTGTTGCTAAGACTTACATTCTTTTCAATTTAAGCTTCTATTATTTACTGCTGAAGCTTCTAGATTTGAGAAATCTTGCCAACCCACTGTACGTCTCTGCTCTACAATCTTTATGCAAGGCCTTTCATAAAGTATACCATAGTGTATGAATCAATAACTTCTTACTTCTGTAAGAAAGTAGCCCTGGTAATTTAAATATACTCTTTGAGTAAGTCAACTGTTGGAGAACAACATAGAGCACAAATTTTAACAAAGTATTCTGTGTATTCAACAGGAATATCTCTGATTAAGTGCATGCCGCCGTCTTGCATGAGTAGAGTAATGAAAGGCACATTCAAAATAAAGAATGAAAAGGGTATTAGTTTTTTAACCTAAGAATCGATTTCAAATACTGACCAAGTTTAACCCATTAATTGTAAAATATTAGGGTGAGTAGAATCCAATTTCTGCACCTAAGCAAGCTGCTTTGTGAAAGCTGCTACGTTATTGAAGAATATATAGTTTGCTAAACCGAGAGCTTGTCTTGTATTAGGTGAGCGTACTAATAACAAGATTGATTCTTGAATTAATTCATCTTCGACTGTTATTCTTTCGCCCATATAATAACCAAGAGCAGCTAAAAAGATACGTGGCTTCGAATCTTGATCTATATTATTATTGCTTTGAATTAAATCCACCAGCAATGAAAACAAGTTGTATTGCATTTATTCTTCATTAGCGTTCTCAAAATTACTTAGGAATGAAAAAAGTGACTAAGTGTTTCTAGTTACTATATCTTGCAGAATGCAAGACCTCTCATAATATTTAGAATTTTTGAAACTTTCGAAGTGTTTTATGAGAATTTCATGGCCAATGATCGAACCATAGTTAATAAAAATTTGAGGTAAGGGTTCTTTATTTTGTTTTTAATCGCTTGCAAAGCTTATGTTTGTTGTGAAATCACTCTCCTTGATTTAATCGTAGGCTGCAGTAACTTCACGAGGCTCTGAAATTAAAGATTTACTTTAATAGCTGTGCTTCACCTAATTTGGTTTATTATTATTTAGGTACTTTCTCACAAACTACTTATAATCAAAAGTTTTATTATAACCTGCAAAATCCGGCTGCAGGAGCAGCAACTTCAAATTATAGTTGTTTAGTGCAGAAATTCCTTAGCTCGATTGATTTTAGCACTATCTTGAGCATTTTAATACTCAGATTTAATACCCTTAATTTTACCTGGATCATCAAAAATTGAATCGACTATATTATTTTTAAAAATCAAAGGCAAGTTATCTTGATCGGGTGCCTTTCTTGGCACTTGTAAATCATTTATACCTTCTAAATAGAAGATAATATTGAGAATTTTAAGCTTACCAGGACTCGGATTTAAAAGTTAGTGAAGGTCGATTTCAGAGTTATTCTAAAATCCAGTGACTGGATTCATCTAATTTATGCTTAATTTTAATGATTAATTCGATTGGATTTTAGTATTAAACAGCTGGATTATTAAAATTTCGGACTGGATTATTGATCCTTAACTATATGAAAAATCACTATTTTGCTTTTATCTTCCGGATTTATTGAAATCACATAGCCAAACCAATTCAAATAATGATTATTCACTATAGCTCATTAATCGAGTAGCTTAGAGTTGCAAGGAGGCAGGTGGTTGAAGAGCTATAATAAATTTTTTGATTTTTCAAGATGGGTTATAGCCAAAATTGGCTTTTTGAAAAAATGTCGAAATCCGCGTTAACTTTCAAAATTCAAACCTTTGCCTTACCATAACTGAATAATGGCCAGTAGAAATGTGAAGACGGGAATATCTAGAAGTTAATGGCACCCAAAATCGAAAAATCGAGTCGCCAGTTTAGACCCTGAAAAATGGCCTTTGGCTTAAGCCAACACGCTGGATTATAGGGGTCAGGTCAGTATGATAGAATACCAATCTTAAAAAATCTCAAGAACAGCCCCGACAACCTACTGGATTTATGGTTGCTATGAACTTAAAATTAAAAATCACACTAATACAATCATATAAATCAAACCATAATCAAACTTTGTACAAGCTACGATAAAGCCAAACCTTCTTTTTACATTCTCGAGATCGGCTCCTCAAATTAAGTTAAATTCTGTCCTTTTAAATTTCCTTATTTATCGATATACTTAAAACTTTTTATCAACTTACAAATTCTATGTGTACATACGTATTGGAGTTTCCATATATATACAGTTATTCTTCACAATAAGTTAATCTATTTAGTACTTTTTAGCTAATCTAAAAGTGTCAACAATAATTGATTTGATTTAATTATAGTTGAAATTTACGTTTACAAAAATATCATCCAATTAATCGTCATTACCAAATCTTTCGAATATTAACTTGCGTATAATAGACTTACTTTATGCAAATTATAATTCAAGTAAAAATTTGCTCCAGAAATAATTCAACTCTAAAGCATTCATTTAACTGTTCAAAGAGTAGCAAGTATTTTTGATAAATTTAAGATAGTGCATTATAATTTGAAATTTGTAATTATAGGCTATATCATAGTAACATTATGGTTAAGTGTCTTGTGTTGAAATATTATTTATTAGATTTTTAATTATATTCTTTTGTAATTTCATTTTCAATGAATTACTCAAGGAATTTATTTAAAACATGATAAAATAGTATCAGATGTTTTTTCAATTAAGTTTTCATTTAATCAATGCCATACCTATTGAAAAGAAACATTAATTCAAAAAAGATTTCAGAAATAGTAGCTTTTGACTGCTAAGCTACCTTCTATTCTTAATAAACTGCAAATTTATTATTATTTAATAAAAGTTGTGTAAATTAATTAAATAACTCAATAAAAAAGCTATTATCATAAATGACAATGATTAATTTATATTAGAATATACAAAAGACTAGTAATATTTTTATTTACTAAACATTTATTTATATTATTCATACTTAAAGGTTTTTAGTGTATTAACCATCAACTTCTAAATGCTAGAGCTATTTTTATATAATTTTCATTTTAATTCAAACACTTTAATTTTTTAGTTGTTTCTCTAAAAAGATTTATATCCTTCAAAGCACAAGTATTTTGACAAAATTTAAATTATTATTATTAATCAATTAATATTTCAAGGAGATATATTATATTTAATTAGAAATAACAATAAATCAGGGGTTATAAATTGGTAATTTACTTAAAATACTGTAAATTAACAACTGCAAGTAGATGTAAATGGAAGATTTTCAAACAAAAATAGATTAACTAATAATTTATAAGAATAAATATCTGTGTCACAGAGTTATTTAGAGTACCAATTAAAGCGCAGACACAAATTGTTAAGCATTTTTAACAAATATTACAACTTTTTATCAATAATAGCAAATTAAATGTTCAAAAGGATGATTGTAATTAATAATTGACCGAATATTAATCAGTTTTATTCATAAATTAAAAATTAATTATTATAAACTACCGTTATAATTTAAAATTATTAATCGAAAAATTACAAATCAACTATAATTGTTAAATATCTATCTTATTATTAATATTACAATAATCAGCAGAATTAACAATAGGATAAAAAATTTTATACCATTTTGTTGATGTTTCTACTCTTTAATTTCAGTAGAAGTATAAGCAGCAAATAAATAAATGTAAGAAGTAGTTTATAAAGTACGTATCTAGACAAATAGCGACAAGAAGTACTATTGTTTATTAATGATGAATTATTTATGCATATTAAAAAGTCAAGCAAGAAGATTAAAATTAATAATATAAATATCTTGAACTTATTAGTAATTTTTTATAAAATATTCTTTTATTTTTAGTGTAAAATCTAAGAATTTGAAGAAATAAAATTAATAATCATTAGTTTAATCTTATTTTCTAGAGCAAAGATTTCAGGAGCTCAAGGAATGTGAAATTGCAGTGTCACAAGATTTTATTACTTGAGCAAATATTTTTTCGGCTCTTTCATGCAAAAGAGCACATTAGAAACCCTGCTCTACTTTTTTAACATTAAAATCACGGCATTTTTAGTTATGGCATATTTCTGGGAAAAAAGGTTAGGTCAAATCCCTCATTTTAAGATGCTGCTTGAAAGACACTGACTGGATTGAAAATTTTATTTGCCATTCATTCTATCACAGCAGACACTTATTTTAACAATTTTCGAACATGAAATATAATGAGTGGCTAGGTATTGTGTGACTTAAGTTGGAGGACTATCATTTAAGACATACACCATAATTTTTAATCAGAGTAACAAGTAACAATCTCATAGAAAGCTAGAAATAAATTTTCCATGACCATCATATGATTATCTTAGCTTTCAAAGTATTCTTTCAAGATAATGAGGAACTAATCAAGCTTAATATAAGTCTTATAATCGGTTCTTAGATTCATGTACGACAGTTTGAATGGCTTTGTGATCTTGGAGGTCTCTGATGTCCTAGAGGTTCCGGAGGTTCAAGAAGTCTCGGAGGTCTCGGATGTTCCAGAGGTCTTGGTCTCGGAGGTTCTGGAGGTCTCAAAGATATAATTAAATCAATATAATGCTGACATTGATTTGAAGGCCAAATGAAGGGAAGTGCAAATGAGTGATAAGAGATTTCTAACTAAATCGTAGATGTAGTAAGATATGAACTCCCTCCTTTTTGAAGTTTTTTCTAGACAGTGTTTATCTTCAGACCTTCAATTTGAGAATCAGTTCAAGTCGCTATGAATTACTTCCTAATTATTAAGATAGCCAGAGCTTGAATCATAAGTGCTAAATGAAGACTGATTCGAATTTGAAGCAGTTTTTCCCGCTTCTACTTAAGTTAAAGTGACTTAATGAGGGACTCAAATAATAACTTTTAAATTTAAAATTCAAAATCAATTATCACAATCTAACAATCATCAATTATCTAAGAATGATGGATTATCCAGGAACTATCTCAAATGTGCAAGACATGATAATTTTTCTCAGGTTCAGATGTCTAAATCCAAGTAAAGACTCAGCAATCTATCTCAGCAATAATTGATATTCCGTCTTACTAACATTCCATATAAAATGGTTAAAAAGATTTGCGTACTCAGAAGTTAAAAAGCAAAAACTTACAATTAAATTAAAAAATTGGGAAATCATCTTTTGACAAAATTGAATTCTTACAAACTAGAGTACCTTGTAGCTTCAGGCTGGAATGACGTTGGGTGAGAGATCCGTGATGTTCCATAGACGGTTTCCAGAGCTTAGATTTTCTCCCTCCAAGCTCTCCAGGATTTATATGGAAAAAGGCATTAAAAGAAAGTTCATTTGTGTTGGCAAGTACATGAGCCCTATTTAGACACTGACAACGCAAGAGCTATTTTTAGAGTTGAGAAAAAAGTAACTGATGCTGTAAAAGAAGGTAGATAAGTAGTATTCATAGACGAGGTGATGTTTTCTTACTCCACCAACCTCAAGCAAGAGTACAGCAATCGATATATGAACATTACAGTGAAAGACAAATTAAAATTCACAAAGACCATTGCTGTAGTTGCAGGAGAATCTCCTGACAGAGGTCTGGAACTATACTACAATTATGACAGATCAGTGGACATTGAAAAGTTTTATGATTTCTTCATAGGCTTGCATGAACAAAAATTTACAAATAAGCTTGCTGTGGTGCTCGATAACCTAGGAGTACATCACAGTAAAAAGATGAAAGTTTGGTGCTCGGCATCACTCTCATCTTTAATCCACCATATTCGCCCCGATACAACCCTATAGAGAACTACTTTTCGGTGCTTAAGAACCAGTTCAAGAGGATAAAGATTAAGATTGTTGGATAGGATGAGAAGTTTGACGCCAAACGAGTACTGAGATTAGCATTTAGCAGTGTGGACGATGGTGTATTAGAGAAATATGTAAGAAAAAAATGTTTAAGTTTGATTTATGATGTTAATTTAAATTATTTTAATATATGATCATATGTTAAATCGAATTGTCCCATTGTTCATTAGACTATTGTCAGATTGAGATTCAAACATAGTGGTGTTCGCTTCCATGAGACGGGCACCATCGTTTGGCCTATTCCTTTGCCAGCTGAGGCATTCTCGATTCAATAAAAACCATAACTTTTTACAATTATCCAATAAAATATTATAAAACCTTATATATTTAATACAATAAATTTAATCAAACTCAATCACTGGCGTTACTACTCATTATATAAAGTTAATATATTTATTAAGTATAGGCGTCGGCAAATTTTAAATTTTGCCCACGCCAAAATTAATGGACTTTATATATAAAAAATCTAGATTAATCTTAAAAAGACTTGAACAATATTGTATTTAATTTATTATTAATTTTAATTATATAAATAAATAAAAATGCCAAAGATAATGGCTACTATAGATTCCCTTGAGTCGTTTCAGCGACAAAGCTTTGGGCGGAGACTATTTATGTTTTCTGGCTTTCATCAACTTCACTAATGTTTTTAGAAGCTGCATCGTCCTTCCAGATTTTTCTAGTTTGTATTGTATTTAAGAAAAGTAAAATAATTGAAATAAATAGATGGCTGGTTAATTGAGAAAACCAGTTATCTAAAATTAGTATGAAGTCCTTCTTCTAACTCTGACCATCTAAGCTGTTCCTCAATACTCTGGACTTGTTGATTATGTGGGTAAGATAGTCTGGCTGAATGGCATTGAGGACGTTGAAAAAATATTGTCTATAAATAGGTTTTGATTTCTCTGGCATATCTGGCAAGTATATACGGAGATCTTGATCGACACACACCTGCATTTAAAGTTATCTCACTGAAAGCTCATCGTTTTTTGTGACCTTAACCATCTTGATCTGATCCATCTTTAGAAGTTGTAGTCTCCTTAAATTTTAGCCTCAAGTATTCTCTGCTGACTCCATAAATAGGAGGCATGTAGTATCCCACTATGAGTATTAAGGGCCAATAAATTTACGAATCTCAGTAAGATAAGTGTAAATGTCAAGCTTTGACTTAAATTTCCCATTAAGCTCGTGAGGAGTATTCTTTAAGATGCTGTCCTCAGCATAGCTATCTTTCATCTGAAATTGCTGATAGGATCTTTTTATAGAATTTGTCTCCATAAATGTTATTACCTATATCCAATTCAAAGCAATATAAAATCACTATCTAACTATAAGAAAAACAGATAATATATTCAAAAACTTACATTGCAATGTGGAAAAGTTTTAAACATAATCGATTTTCCAGAAAAGTAGGGGGCTCTGATCATTTTTTTAAAAAATGTGATTTTTTAGGTCTGTAATTTTTTGTGATTATTGTGATTTTTTTGATTTTTTGGAAAAAAATATTTGTTGTGAAAATTAGGGTATGACCACCCCCCCTTTATCAATTCTTATCATATATGATGTTTTAGTTCAAGATTAAGTGATTTAAATTTAAAATTTTTTAGATAAAAATAATAACAAAATCATAAATTTAAAAATGAGCGACTCTTCAGAATTGATGTACGATAGTTATGATTCTCGATACTAACAAAAGTTGTCATCAACTAAATCCATGTTGTCACCCTTGCCTATATAAAATCCTCAGAAGATAACAACAAGAGAGAGTAAAAACACTTATCCAAAAAAAATCTAAATAAAACAAAGAAAACATACTCTGTGTTCAAACAGTATTATTATCAGCCAGACGTCAAGTTTCCTGTTCTCAGTCAAAGTTTACATTAAGAATGATTTAAACAACTATAAAAAACTAATAGAGTCATTATAGATCATCCAAAGTTATCTGAATATCTCTAAATTCTCTTGATCGCGAACTTATAAAAAATTTCATCAGTGTCAAGAGACAATCTCTGAGGCAAGCACTCGGAAGTCTGAAGATCAAGGAAGACGCATAATTATAGAAAAGGATCTGCTTTAGAGCCGCCTGCCAAAATGAGCAAGAGTTTCCAGAAGTCCTGATCCAAATTCTCAAGCGACACTCCTTAGCAAGCAAAGTAATCTATCAATGACACCTCAAGAATATCAATCTTCCTTAATCAGCATTTTTCAGAGCTGGATGAAGGATCTTAGCTTAATGTGATTTAAAAGTTCAATCAGTCTCTCATCTAAGATAAAGACTTTTATGCTGGCAGTATTTATACTTAGCTGAAACATTAACAAAATCACATAATTGAACTGTTCAAAACTAGAAAGATTTAGTGAATCAAGAAGGAACTCAAGAATTATTCCCAATAACAAATTCCAAAGTTCACTTGGCTGCCTCTGGAATAATCAAAGAGTTACCGTTGGAAGGCCAAACTCTGATTCACACACTCTATCCAAACTTAAAGTATAGCGTTGATGTTCAAATTTTTGATGAAGAGGAGAGAATAGTTTTAGGAACGATGGCTTAGTCAATAAACAGATATATAAAAGATAGTAGCTAGCCAATTTCAATGGGGCTGGTGGGTCTATTGCTAGAACTAAATTTACTTTCATCACTTAAGACTCCAACTTCTCCAGAGAGCATAGACATCTTCCAATAATTTCTGGTCAAGAATGGTTTTAGTGAAAAGGAGGCCAATGTTATCGTAAAAAACAAAGAAAATTTTCTATTCAATGATTTCATATCAACAATTAAAAAGGTCAACAAACTTTACAGAGAAGATCAGATAACCATGATTTCAATAACGAAGGTCAAGCAGGATCCCTCAAACATGCTAGCTGAGCTTATTATAGTATTTTCATAAAAGAGGATCCTTCTCGCTATACTCTCAAAGCGCCCACACATCAACTTACAGCTGGAGCGACTGTTGATTGTCCTCTAATCCATGAAGGACTTCGAGATTGACTAGTTAGAATAAATATTTAAACAGGATGAGAATTCATGGATGTGTGAACTCAGTAAACTACACTCAAGTTCGTAAAATCAGAAAAATTAAACTGAGATTGAATTGAAGAGCTATTAAGTTTGGTAGGAGTTTTCGAAAACTGCTATCGCTGGTCACTTAATGTCAATTGAATAAGTTTACAGATACTCACAATAAATGTAGGAAATTTTCTAGGATTATAAGCACTCATCCTATTAGTCGAAAATATCTGCTATAATTTTGAGTCATCAGCAAAACAACATTCAAGTTTAAATGCCAACGGCGTCTGGTAAAACTTGGATTATGGGACTGTTGGCTTGTTATTGGATTCAGCAGGGCAAGAAAATACTTATTATAGTCCTTGATTATATCCTTATAATACAAATCTAAAAGTTTCTTCAGCCTCTAGGCATCTAGTTGCAGATTGATACGATAGATAGTTTCTACAAGACCAAAAGACTTTATGATGTTCTCATCATTGATGAATTCAATCGAATCATTTGGAAGCATCCCTTTCTCGACCATGATGGCAAAATGTATGGCTTGTGGGATTTAGGATTGAGCAAGATTTACATGTTCAGCTCTACTTGCGATTCAGGTATTCAGAGA
Organism: Oxytricha trifallax; assembly: GCA_000711775.1. Taxonomy (NCBI): domain Eukaryota; phylum Ciliophora; class Spirotrichea; order Sporadotrichida; family Oxytrichidae; genus Oxytricha; species Oxytricha trifallax. Next base: position 11,222 of record ARYC01022300.1, read on the forward strand.
GTGCTTGCTCAAGTGTGTATATCACCAAAAGTTCTGAAGTTTAAGAGTGAATACGAACTTTTGCATTCACTCAATCAAGATTAGGGCTGAGAAGTTATTATATGCTCTGGTGTAGATGATAGGCTCTCAAAACTAAAGAATGAAATTGAAAAATGCTGCCTTGCAAGCCCCATCATAATCTTCTGCAATGATCATGAGAAGATCATTGTTCGAGATATGATCACTTAAATGGATAAAATCAATGTGAGAATCGGTATCTCCCCAGCAATTTTAGATGAAATTCAATCGTGGCCAAATGGGATTTTAAATCTTGGCAATGATGAAAGTTATGGCTACAACACTAGGTTCAGAACTGATGCCCAAGTACTAACTGCGTGCGACATCAATTCAGAGAGTTAATATCTAAAAATGAGGGGCAGGTGCTCATTAAGTATGGGAGCATCGCAGTCAAAATATTTCCTGGTATCAAACTAGCCAAAGTAACAGCTTTTACATAAGATGAAATAGATATCGATAATAAAACTTGACTAGCTCGAGCATCTAGTAGCTGTCATTTATAAGAAGCGTTTCATCAAATTGCTTCTGGATGTTGTATCAGACCATTAAAGGAGCATGATGTTATAGAGTGTCTAGATGATTTAAAGTAGTTGATTGGAGAGACCGCTTACAAAAGATTATCTTAGACCAAGAAAAATTGAAATAAGATGATTGAGGTTAAACCAGAATGCAATGATGTGTCTTTTTTCAGAGTGTTGATCAAAAAATTAATTATTCCTTCAAATTTAAACGCTTTTTACTAATTCTAAAAAAGAAGCATAAGCAAAAGATTTACATAACCGATAAACCACCTAAGAAGAACATAATTAATGTGTAAAGCTTAAAGATTGATTTAATTTATATATTTCATATTGAAAAGGTTCATAGAAAGCTATTGAATGTATGTTAAAATTATAGATTTTAATAAAATACTATGTAATAATGAAAAATTATTTATAATTAATGCATCTCCTAATATTATTATATTTTTGTGGCCACAAAATTACATGTGAAAACTAATAATTTTCAAATAAAAATTATTTCTCGCACTCTATTTGGCTATTTTATGGAAAAATTGAATATAAAAATAAAATAACGTAATTCTAAATCCAAAAGAAATTTTAAATTATAAGTAAATAATCAAAATTATAGTGGGATTGTGAACTTTCTTTAATTAAAGTTAAATTTGATTTATTTTTATATAAAATATTTATTATTGAAAAATGATTAATATAACTTAAAACAAAAAATTCAAAAACTAAGAGAATCAACTTTTTTTGGTATTTTAAATACTACCTGGAATTAATTTATTATAATATTGTAGGAATAAATTCGAAATTGGGAAAATATAATTAATTAAATTTATAATAAATAAAAATCGTGGCAGTTAAAGTTGGCCAATTTGAACGATCTTGGGCTCATTCGATAGAGAATTCAAAATTAGCTGGACTTTATTATTGGCGGTACTATTTTATCGCATCCCTGGAGCGAGATAACTCGACTTTAATTAAACTCATCTTAATTCATTAAATTATACCCTCACATTAAAGTCGAGTTATCTCGCTCCAGGGATGCGATAAAATAGTACCGCCAATAATAAAGTCCAGCTAATTTTGAATTCTCTATCGAATGAGCCCAAGATCGTTCAAATTGGCCAACTTTAACTGCCACGATTTTTATTTATTATAAATTTAATTAATTATATTTTCCCAATTTCAAATGTATTCCTACAATATTAAAGAGAAAGGGAAAATTATTTTATTTATATTCAAAATTAAATATTTTATGTAATATAGAATTCTTAGGCTATCTAAATAATTAATAATAATATATAAATTAAATTAAATTATATCATTGTATAATAGTAGAGGAAATGTAATGATAAATTTATCTGGATAAAATAATCAATAAATCAGAGATATTTCATTTAATTAATTAAACATTAAAATTAAGGATGAATTGTATTAATCCTTTTCATGTATTGTGTTGAATGATTTAATTTTTTTAAAGAATATTTTAGCGAAAATACCAATAAAAAACATAGCAATTTGTTAACTATATTTATGTGGTCTAAATAATAAAGGTTTAATAATCGTATATGCTAAAAGTAGTCCAAGAAAGAATTTTGTCGGTTCTAATTTTCTAATTTATTAAATTATTTAATACAATTATTAAAATGAATAACTAAATCAATTATTCCTTAAAGTAAGACAAAAAGATTATGAATAATAGTATAAACTTTGAAAATGTAACATTTTATTAATAAAGTCTTAAAAAAATTATAACTTATAAAGTAATTTTTTTGTAATGAGCAAAAAAAACAATCTTATGTAAATCTACATGAAAAAAAATTCTTGATTTTAACAAATACCATTTAAGCTTAAATGCATTCATCCTGGCAAATGCTCGATCTACCTTTCATGAAACTTTTTTTGAAATTAAAATATATAAACTACAATTTTTAGTGCATTTTAGGATCATAGATATGAATTACTTTCAAACTCACCAAATCTGATTATTAAATTGTTAAATTAAAATATCTTAAATATTTAGTTATAGGCATATTTTTAATATATAAATTTCTTTGAGATTGAAGAAAATATTGCTTATTTAAGTAATAAAACTTTAAAAGACATAGTTTAAATAAATATGGTTAAAAACAAAAATCTTTATAAATTTGGATTCCCTTTAGATATTATTACTGTAGCTATCATAATTAGAGGAAAAATTTAATCTTGGCAATTTATAATTAAGTAAAAATCAATTCAACTGCTTAACATTTAACTTGTAATAGATAAACTCCTTAATAGGAATGTGGAAAAGCTAGAATTATTTCTAGATAACCCAAGGTATATCATTCTAAGTTCTTAGAAGAATATTTATATAATAATAGTTAAGAATGGTTTTAAACAGCTATATTCATCTATATTTAATTGTATCTGGGTGGTATATTCAAGAGTAAAAAGACAATTAACTTTAACATTTGTTAATATAATTTAAACTTAGATAATAAGACAATCTACTTCTTTGAAATTAAACCAAATATAACATAAATATAAGCTAGTGACTACTAAACACTTAAAGAAGATGTATTCATCTGATTTGTGCTTTATTACAAAAGATTTAAATAATTAATTGACTTAATGTATATGAGGTAATAATAATCATATATTAAAATGATATATGATAAATTATAGGAAAAATAAATGATTATAGGAATTAACTTACCAATAATATAATAAATTATATGGATATCTTAAAAAATGTTACATCTTCTTCTTCTTCATACTCATCATCTCATTTTCAAAGAATTGTTTCACCTCTTAGTTTGCTCTATATGTCACAAAATGAAGCGCCTTTCCCAGTGACACCAGTGGTATTACCTGGTGGGATCATAATAATAAAATAAAATTATTATTTTTTATCTTTGATTTTTATTTAGTGAACAAGTCTTCATCTGATTCTATTCTATAAGGGTACTTATTTCTATGTTAAGTTTTAATATTATTTAAGATGTCTTATATTATATATTACATATTATACTTCCTTAACTTGTGATATATTTCTAGTAAATTTAAGTAATTATTTATGACCATGATATTTCAGTTTTGTTGCTATATCTAGATCAGTATTTCTTTTATTCAGAAATTATCTCAAAATCTAGTTCTATTTTGGTTTTATTTTTCTCCTTTAGAACTAATCTATAATATTGATAAATTATTCCTTTTTGTTTTTTAAGTACACTTAAATAAATGTATTTGAAACTTACTTGAGAAAGAAATCTTGAAATTAATAAGGTTTCTTTGAGCAATTTCTTATTAACTTGTAGTATATTCTCTATAGATTTAATTAGTATATCCGAAATTTTATTAATTGTAGATAAAAATTATTTTTTAATAGACCTTGTATTCATAAAAGAATTACTTGTCCTTTGAGTTACTTGTCTTTAAATTCTCTTATGACTTCGCATTTTCTACGTACTTGTTTTATAACTTATATCATCTTATATTTAAATCATAAACATTGGAAAAGAGAGTTCCGGGAAATTAAAAATGATGACATAATTATTTCTGCAAATTTTATATGCTTTTTTTGCAGCTGCTATCACTTATTTCTATATTATTATGTTAATATTAGCCGCATGATATCCTTCTTAAGAATTTTAGTTAAGAAAGTTTAAGTTAGTAAAGCTAAGCTTAAGTTTAGGTAAATTAGTTTAATTAAGCAAGAATTCATACTCTTAACAATATATTCACACATAAATTGCTGCATGTTCATAGACTAATAATTATTCAAGCTACAAATATCTTATACTTATGTAATTCTTAAGTTTTGCTTTGGGATTCAATAAGGTTTCTAGTCTCTAAATGTTTTAAGAATTTTATTTTTCATTTTTAATTTCTTTCTGCTTCTTTTTAACTTCAATTTCTTCGAATAAGTTATGGTCAAATAATTTTTTTGAGACAACTTGGTTACTATTTGGTGTTTTATTGGTGCTAGGGTAGTTAATCATCTTTTTTATTTTTATTAAATTATTCATGGATATTCATAGATGATGTAATTTAAGTTAAAATTACATGAATATTTTAAGAAACAATGCCAATACAGTCTTATATTCATTTTTTCTTCAAGTGTCATAACGATCATGCTCACGAAATTTCTGGTACTTACCATTGACTCTATACGTTCTTAAAATTTATATATAATAAAAGACAATGAGGAGTAAAATTATTTGTGTTACAATAAAAAGTTTAATTATGTTAATTTGATTCGCTTACACAATAATTGCTTTCTATATGATTAGCCATTCTATTTACTTTATATATTAAGAGATGTGAAGATATTAACACTATAACTTTTAGGATTAAGACAAAAAAGTAATAGTGTTAAATATACACGTCTTTATTTAATTTCAAACTCTGTATTTCAATATCAGTATAAGTTTATCATAATTTGTTTAATCTTGACTTTATTTTACTATTATTTAAAAAATTAAAAACCATAAAGTCTCTGCGTAAATTTTTGTGAATCAAAAGACACAGAGAGACAAATGGTGTTATCTTGTTATTAGGGAAATAAGGGTATAATAATTATTTATTTGACTTCAATTTTAGAGTAATTTTATGGTAACTAAATAATCCCTATTAAATCTAACTAATTATATTGAATAATTATTATAAAGGTAGACTAAAATAATAATTAAATATTTTTAAAAAATTAATAAAACTAAAATAGATAGTTTAGTTGTTTATTTATTAATGACTACCTATAACATGTGATAACCCATAATAAAAAACTTATTAAGTAAAAGTTTAAGGGGAAAAACAAGTAAGTGTTGCATCATTGCTGAGGATGACAGTTGGCAATTAAAATGGAATCCTAAATATTTGGTGAAGAATTCAGCAAGCCTAATTCTAAAATTAAAAACTTTTAGTCATTAAAAGATAGTTAAGTCGCAGAAGCAGCCATAAGAATGATTTAAGCTGTCTGATATTTTATCAAAATGAGTGCTTTTGTAACTCGAGAGAATCCCATCTGATACATCAGCAGATTTAGAGTATTAAAGTTAAAATTTATTGATCTTTGCTAAGCGGAAGGATCCTTGTTGTTTGACCTCACTCGACATTCGAGAATGTAAAAGTTTTTAAAGAGTCGAAATCCAGCGTTGGTGACTGAACTTGCACAACTATCTACATTACTTATATATTCCTTAGCTCATTATTTCTAAAATATGTAATAATTATGCTTGATAAAATATATTTAAATTTACGCATTACTAATTGTATTATTTTAAAATCACCAATTTTATCATAATTTAAAAATAATAACTCATTTTCATTTCATCAGTTTTCTTTGAATGAAATAAATCCTAGTGTTCAAAAATATGTTGAAAATATAAAATCTTACAATGCTGATAATTGCAATTAATTGTATCCAACAGTGTGATTAAAATGACTGAATTAGTCTAAATTTCTCTATTGAAATGACACTGTAGATATGAGTGTGTAGTTTACCAATTAAAATGATTGAAGGCTGAAGTCTTTGATAATAAAGACTGCTTAATCGCTCAATTATGTTCACAGAATATAAAAGCCGAATAAACGGTTACGCAATAAAATTGTAAGAATGCATTTGATTTGGGTAATAAATTTATTATTAATAAAATAAATAATTAAATTTGTTTAAGTTAACTTTCTAGAAATCTAGACAATATGGTATATGTTTGAAAAAGAATTCAATATTAGCTGGAATTTATTATTGGCTGTACCCCTCAATCGCTTCCCTGAAGCTAGATAAATCGATTTAAATTTTTGATGATTTGTTTGGTTGATTTTAATTCCAAAATTAAAATCAATTTATCTCGCATCAGGGATGCGATAGAGGGGTACAGCCAATAATAAATTCCAGCTAATATTGAATTCTCTATCAAACATATACCTTATTGTCTAGATTTCTAGAAAATTAACTAACACAAATTTAATTATTTATTTTATTAATAATTAATTGAATTCCCTAATCAAATATATTCTTACAATATAAATATAGCTTCGGTGCTGCATTTTGGCGGGAAAGGTTCGGCCCTCGACTAATTTTGAAAAAAATCGAAAAATGCACAAAATGACCCCCCTATAACTTTTGAAAATGAATTTATATCTGGAGTTCCGCTGTCACACTCTTGTTCAGGAGCCCAGATTTAGTTGACTTGGTTAATTATAGATTACTTCATGAATTTCCGTGACCATCTTTTGAGGCCCTCAAAACCCCAACAATGAAGAGTCCAGGGTTACACAAGGAAATTGCTTATTTTGTTTATATCTTTGCGCGTTTGAATATACATTGATTCTTATTTGATATTCAAGCTAAGCGAGGTCAATATAATAGAAACATTTATAATACTTGAATAGCATATGATAAATATATTAATATTAAACAGCTTAGGTTTATTGTTATTGAGAAATAATATTGGTTATAATATAATTGTAAGATAATATTTAAATGCAATTTTGTAAATTTTAAGTGAATAAAAATACTGTATTATGATAAAAATTAATTCAGTTAATTTAATAGAGATGTGAATATTTATCAAATAATAATTTTGTTTATTGATTAGAATATATATCTTTGACTCTTTGATTAATTCAACTTATTAATTTTAATTATTAATAATTAACTGATTCTATTTAACGCATGCTATTTGAATATGTTTTTACGATTATATTATTTTATATTTAAACTATAAAATGGATATCAACCTATTGATAAAGGTTTCGGTTTAATAAATAATGTAGATTAACCTTATCAATTTAATAATTGATAATATTTAAGGAACTCATTCAAATTAGATCAGTCGAACCTCAGAATATAAGATTAATTCATAAAACAGCCTGCCCTAGATAAAACTAGCAAATATCTTATGTGTTTAAATATTAAATCCTTGCTCAGTTAAATGCTTCATTATTTCATTACAATAATAGAGATAACTTTATGAAAATTGTTGAAAATTTATTACAAAAAATCCTAAAATACAAGCAAGTGTCTAGCATTCTTAGAATATAATCTTATTAAGAATTGAATTTGTTTTAAAATTGATATAAAATATAGGGGACTACTAAGACTTCATAAATTGTATATAAATATGATAAACTTATTTTCGCTACTATAATTTAAATTATAATAGATAAATTTGTTAATTTATTTAAACGAGCTTAATTCATTGATTTAAATGATTTATAAAGCTTAAGTGGTCAAAATAAATAAATTTTATTAGTTTTATGTCAAAATTGAACCTCATAATGAGTTTAATTAATTACTGTGGTTAATATAGATATATATAAATTATTATAATATTAAATAAGTAAAAAAATGGCATTTCATAAATATGATTGAAGTTGCTAATCTAACTATGACATTATATTATTTACGATTAAAACTTTAATTATTAGCTAAACTTTTTTTTAATAGATAATAATCTTTTAATAAATTAAATATTTACCATCAGTTTAAAATATATATAGGAATGAATGAAAATGTAATTTATTTTGAATTATAATAATTTTAAAAAAGCTAAATTTATTTTATTTTTAAATATATTATTAAGGACAATACATTCTAAAGCAAGTTAAAGTTTTTAACTTATATGAACATTCCCTTTATTTCTTTAGCATCAATATTGATATAATAAATGATATTATCAAGGAAACGGAAATAGATTAATCTTTAAAATTATCTATTAAAAATAACTATTCTACTTATCTTAATTGTATAAACAAATACCTTTTGTTAGAACAAAGATCTAAAACTAATCAACTACTATAATTATTTGCTTTAATTAAATTTAAATATTCAATAAATATTTACAATATTTAATGTTAAATTTCAATGGAAATCCATTCTACTTGTTCATCAAAATTTGCTAAAGATGCTAGTTGATTATTACAAAGCTCGAAAGCAAGATAATAATTTTCTCACTGTTCCTGGAGTGTTAATCTAGCTATTCATTACCATTATTAGGCTAGACCAAGCTAATTCCACAAATCAATCTAGAATGAAGAATTCAGTGTGAATTGTGATATAATTGATAATAATTCAAGTTTTACCATATAAAAAAGTGTATCAGTTCTTTCCAAAAATTTATAGCAATAAAGAATAAACACTCTGTAACTAAAGAAATAAATGTTATCTTGAAATGTAAAGAAGATCTCGTTAAGAGTAAGTAATTCAAGTTTATTCATTATCAATAATTCTTAATCTTGTTAATTTTTTTTATTAACCTTCCTAATAGCTAGAAATTATAATATTTCTATATAAGATAGTTAAATTATAGGTTGGATATAATCTAAGATAAAATATTCAAAAGTTTTATAAAAATTAATTCTTTATATGATATTATTTTCTAACTCCTTGTTCTTGATTGTTGCTTCTTTCTCCTCATTTAAGCAATCAAATAGCCTCTAATTTTCTCTCCTATTAAATTTCTCTTCAATCATTGCTTCCGTTTGAGTTTCTTAGTCCTTTTCTACACTTAAGTGTCACGGGCTGTTCTCCAATGAACCCTGGATTTGTTTTGATTTGGCTATTCTTCCCGATTCTCTAACATCCTATTCCTTCGAGATGTTAGCATCCTACTTAATTTACTTTATGCAAAAACTCATCCTTCTTGCAGCAGTTATAATCTTTGTAGTTTCCCATTGTTAATGTAGATTTATGGTAATATATATTATAACACTTTTTATCTTTGAGTTCTGTTTTATCTTACATTTTTAATTTATATTATTATTAATTTCCTTATTTAATTTTGTTTTGATTTTATAATTATTCTATTGATTAATCACATATCAGAATTATTTTTAAATTTGTCTCATATTTCAAAATTTAAAGTATGTCTTTATTCTTGCTTACTGTCGTAATCAATTGTCTTTATCAATTATTATCTTAAAAGTGTCATTCTAAACAACTATTGAACTTCTTGGAAATATCCTTTTGTTTCCATATATCGTATTTTCCTAACATATTAACAGCTACTTCTATTGTTTAAGTCAATAATCCTATGATCTATCATTATTTATAAAATCTTTTGGGGACCCCAGCTTCGTTTACCAAATTGCAATTTCTCATTAGTAGCACATTTGCATATGCTCTATGCACCTTACAATAATGGTACATCCCGCAGCTCATTATTATCCTTCTTTAACTAGTTGTCATCATCGTGTCCATTACGTTTTTCGTAAGGAATCACTTGCTTCTTTTAATGTGGTTCATATATACTTTATTTGATTTGCTCTCTGGCTATTTGTCTAAGTTTGATTTTCCCTTCTTCATGCTATTTTTAATTTGTTATTCTACGATTTCACTCATTCTACTGTCTTTGAGTCGACCAACATTCATTATTATCTTGTTTGAAATACATTTTGGAGTTTTTAATGTTTTTATTTTCAATTATTTCACTAGTTTATCAATTTCTTCCAACAAAACATTATCCTATTGTCACCAATTACGAGTTTCTTAGAATAAAGAAAATTAAATTTTGTAATAAATTAATGATAAATGGAATTTTAAAAATATGGAAAGAAAATGAATATCTTAGAAAAAATAGTTTCAACTTCCTCATCGTCGTCATCATTATTGCGAATCTATATTTTTGATTTTTGTTATCTTTTTTTTAAGACTTCATGAACCACCTGATTATTGACTCCTCTAGTTTTATCAGGAAGAAACATTAAAATAATATTCAATGATATATTTTAGTTAACATTAATTTATGAACGAGATTATGAGCTTAGATCACATAAATATAAAGAAAGATATTAATGGTGTAAAAATATAAATGTTTTGGCTACTTATTTAAACTCTTGGATCGATTAATTATATTATTATAATAAGTCAATTAGCATGAGTAAAATTGATATTAACATTACTGTATGTAATTTATGCCAATATTAATTAATAATATATAATTTCTATCGTTTTTAACTACCCATCTTTTTTCTTAATTGAAACAGGAGTTTTATCATGAGTATGCAGTCATCGTTTGTTTATAATGATTTTCAATTTTGATTATTATTTATACTTTATTTAACAAATAATCTAAAATAGATGTAGATTATGCGTGTTCTGATTTGAGCAACCATTAAGGTTTCTTAAATAGTTGAGTTTTTGGGTCTTGTGATACTATATTATAGTAACGTTTTCATTATATATCATCCCTTGCTCTCTATAATGGTCCTTTCGTATAAAGTTTTATCTTTTTACCTAAGTATTTTAACTTCTTTCCATCTCTCATTATTTCATTCATTTTACATAATTCCTATGTATAACTCAGGCAGAGAGTTTTCTCGAAATTAGTTTCAAGTTATTCGTATATACTATTACTTTCAAGCATTCTGCAATTCTCGTTATTTGTTGTTTGATTATTTGTTGTTTGATTTTTAAAATCATGAAAATGTATTTGGATATTGCTAATATTCCTTGTTTTAATAGTAAGTTTAATTATTATTGATTGTAGACTCCGACTTGTAGGTTAGATATTAAATAGCATTGGGAAGAGTCTGCTATTTTACATAACCCATTACTTCAATTTTATCTGCTTCCCTTAATTCAAAAAATAGATGTTCTTGTAGCTTTGCTAATCTTCCTCATTTTTCAATTTATAAGGATTTTTGAAAGTTTGTCTTTCCAAACCGAGTTATAAGCTTTAGTAAATCAACATAATTAAGGCTCTCTCTTCTTGCTTTTTAAGTTTTGAATATTTTATATGTAATAATAATTTTATTAAGTTTAAATTGGTACCCTTATATCCATATCCAATTTAGTAATTTTCAGTCTATAGAAGTTTGCTCTTTTGCCCACAAATCTATTATAATGATCTTCTTGTTTATTTTGTTTAAGTGAGAATTTATCATTAATAGACAGATGAATCTAATTTCTGAGTATTGGTCTCTTTATGCTAAACTATAACCATTCCTCCTTACCTCAATTATTGAGGAAACATCTCAGTAATAATTCAATCTGAAATTATTTTGCTAATTTTTTCTTAGATCGTCTGTTTTCACCAACATCACTTCATTAACCCCAAATTAACATATTGCTTTGTACAATGCTTTTTTTTTAACATTCTTCATTTCACAAAAACTCTATAAATTCACGAGCTCCTCAAAGCTGTAGCCTCTTATTTCTTCTTAGCTTTCAATAAATCTTGATATCTATCTACTCTGAACAATTTATTATAGAATTTGGAGAAATTTTTTATTTTCTTTTGAATTTTCAATCCACCTATTTTTAACTAGTGTTTGATTTTAATTATTTCAAGTATCTAAATTGATAGATAAATCCTTTTAGGTCTTCTTAAATACCTTCGTTTGTTGTTTTTTGTTTAGAATAAGCTTTTATCATTAAAGATGTTATTCCTAAACTCCAATTAACGTAGTTGTTAATATAACTTATTGGTTTGCATAATTCTTCAGCATTTCTTCTAACCATATTCTTGTTTGTAAATCTAAGTCTTAAGACTAAAATACCATTTTCTCCTCAATAAATTTGGCATCTTGATGCTAACTATTGTAGGCATACATTTAAAATAAGGAAAATTAAATATTATTAAATTAGAAAGATAGATCCAAGGTTAATACCTATTAGTATGGAATGCACAGTCACACTTAGATCTTAACTGAACTTTCTAACCAGTTAGAGAAGGGGTCTCTTGAATACTTATTTGAGGCCCCACAGCTTTTAAAGATGTAATACTGCATCAAAAGAGGTTATTATACCTCAGTATTGACTGAATGCTAAGCTAATCTCCTCAAGAGATCAGTAGAGTTACCTTCACCTGTAACTCATGACAAATTCCTTCATCGCCTAGACTATGAGTTGAAAGAATCAAAACCCCAAAACCCCTTAATGAGGTTTATAAGTGCTTTGATTGATGAGGGTAATGTTGGGGATTAGGGTTTCTTTTTGATTTTAAGCATTAATTTTACTCTAGTTATAAAAATATGGAAGTTTTATATGATCATTTTTTTTATATTCAACTTATATATTTTCATGTTTATGTATAAACTATAGCATTTTTATTAGAAAGAGGTAAATTTCGGATGCTTATTTTTCTATTTTACATTTTTTTCATAAGTTATCATATTTATTGATGATTTTTATGAAAATTAATGAATACATCTTTTCAAAAATTTTGCGTTTTTGCAGAAATATTATTGAAATTTTTATCATAAAACTTTTTCATAATCAATAAAAAACTTTCTTTTCTTTCCGCTTACTTTCTATATTTTCATATTTAAGTACTATATAAAAATTTTAGGTAGCTTAAGTAAAATATAAATGTAAAATATGCATAAAATGAGTGATTTTAAGGTATATGATAGACTCACGGTAGTCATGTTTTGTTTGTAAAATTATTATAAATGGAGATCAAACTTAAATTTTTGTATTTCTACTTTTAATAAAATTTTAGACACCTATTAAATATGGCCATCTTATAGGAGGTCAATCCTGTAAAGCTTAGTGGAGAAAGTTTGCTGAATTTGTAACAAGTTTCAGAGATGCATTTCCATTTTAACCTATTAAATTCCATTAAATCAGTACTAAATTTGTTCATATTTAATTAGTACCAGTACTAAATTCGTTTAATTTTAATTGGTACCAATTTAATAGTACCATAACTTAATTAGTACCGAGTTTTAAACTAATGAGGTTTTAATGCAAAAGTTTTAATTTGGTTTAAAACATAATTAGAACCATGTACTAAAAAATTAAAACTAAATTAGTACCAAAATGTTTTAAAAAATGGAGTCCCTAATAATTAAGGAATGAAGATTTCATACAAACTGACTATTTTAATTAAATAAGTAATGCAAATAGGTAAAGTGCTATCATTGAAATTTTCGTAGTGGAATAATTTGAACATAACATTTACATAGGTGTAGTGATCATAAAAAATAAAAGAATAAAGATCTCAACCATGAAAATAAAAAATGAAAATGAATCTAACAACAAAAATGAAATTAATCAAAAAGAAACCCTAATCCCCAACATTACCCTCATCAATCAAAGCACTTATAAACCTCATTAAGGGGTTTTGGGGTTTTGAATACAGAGAAACACCAAATTAAGAAAAGTTTCCCTGAAGAGGAAAAATAATCCACTTCACAACTCCCACCAATCAAGGTCTTCCTAGATAACGTGATAGAATGCCGACCAAGACCTAAACGTTCACTCCTCACTTAACCAAGTTTTCATTTAAGTACTAACTAAGAAAAAACAAACATACCAAATAAAGACTTGCAAGGCCTTTAGACAACCAACTAAGATTAGCCTACAAAAAAGACCTTTAGTGACCAAGGGATATAAACAGAACCTTCTATTTCAACTCTCAACACTCAAAGACAAGATCACCAAAACCCCACTATAATGCCATCAGGAAAATTTTCAAAATCAGAGGAAAATTTCTAACTTCCCCATTCTTTGGCACAGGGGTATTAAATACATCCCCTAACCTTAAACCTTACCTATTTAATAAGTAAGAAAACTTACTACCCTAACAAAAGGTTCTCCACAAATCTAATAAAATTGACTAAATCTTTAGTACAAATAACATAAAACAGTCCTTCAGTAAGACTATAAAAAAGTCAAGAAACCAAACAAACTAAATAAAGTTGGATTTATGGCTCTTTAAGGGAGGGGTCTCTAGAGTAGACTACCATCTTGATAAAATTTTCGACACTATTGAACATAAAATTCAACTTCTACAACAGAAATATATCAGATTTTCAAACAAGATCAGTAGCCTAAACAGAAATCAATCAGAAGGAGACCGACAACTAAATAATAATAATAATTATTAAGAAAAAGATTTAATGAAAATCCAAACCGTCCACAATACTAAAATAAAATCTCCTTCTACATACTAAATAAACATGCTTAACGCGAGTCCCAACAAAAAATTCTTTTAAAATAAGAAAATTTGTTTTCCTTAAAGAAATGTGCAATTAAACGTGTAGCATATGTTTTTAGAAAAAGCGGTATCAAGAAGCTAAATTATGTCAGGACAAAATTAAAGCTACTATACTTAGAAATCTAAATTACAAGATATTCCTATAAAAACTTAGAAAGCATACCGCAGATTGATTAAAAAGAAAGAAATTTAACTTCAACAAAAAGAAGAGACACGAGTTGTTGTAGTAGATGCAGATCAGTCAGAATCGCAAGTAGACACCCCATTGATGTGTGTCCAAAAGTGAATAACCACTATAAAAGGGCTAGTCCCTTACATATATTTACATATATTTAAGATCGTGGGTCCCCAGAGACCTCAATGTGATCGTATTATTATCATTAATATTAAAATTTAATATCAAATAAATATAAATAACGCCAATTAAAGCCTTGTAATCTAAACTATCTTTAGTAATTTTATAGAGGTTTAAATTTGCCAGTATTTTACTATTAACTGTACTCTTTAATATAATTGAGGGAACGAGATAACTCTACTTTAATTGAAAGAAATAATTTATCGCATTAAGAGGCATCAAATTAAAATCATATTGTTCTGTATTCTCGATAAGCTTAAATATTACCGCAATTTGTAAAGATCCAGATAATTTTCAAATCTTTATCAAATTTAGCCCACGATCGTTCAAATTGTCCAATCTATCTCCCACTTTATTTATTTAATAATTATTTTTTTCGCTATTAATGAATGTATTCCTACTAAATTTATTGTCTGTTATCAAATCCTAATCAATTTTATGATATTTTATTTTTAACTTTTCTGCATTAATCAATGATCTGTAAGAGATCAATCTCTTTATTTCCATTAATTGTTTATACATATTAAAGTATCTAATCTTATTAATACTCTTTGTATAAGTCCTTCTCTATCTGGAATTGACTCATTAATGCTATTCTTTCTAAGTCTCATGCATTAATTCCATTAGAGAATTTAAGTCACCACTAACAATAATCAATTTTCCGCATTTATATTAATTTATTTTATCATGTAAATAACCATGAATTAGTATGCTTACATTTCGTCGTTAATATATGGTGGTATGTATAATGTGATAATATGCAGTACTTTATTAGGCATGCTAAGTGAAAGAAATTAGCTCAACGTTTTAATTGAGTTTATTAAACATTTCCTGCTGTTTAGTATAAACACTTTTCCATTTGGGTAGCTGCGTTTATATGATGAATAGTCTGTTCATTCCTACTATCTGCTGAAGTCTCGATACTACAAGCTCTATAATTCGAGTTTCTTGTCCTCAATCTCTCTTAAAATTTAGTTTATGATTAGAAATTAATTCTTCAAACTTTGCAAACAAATTTCTTTTTGATTAATATGCTGTGTTTGATTGATATATTTCTTTTTACTTCTTTTATCTCAGTGAATCTTTTTTGTTCCTCTTAACTTATCTATAAACTTATCTTAAACAGAGCAATTGGTTGTTTTCTATCGTGATATAATATTTTTTCAAGCATTTGATTTACATTTATTATTATTGACTTGATCACTTATGTTATATTTTTAACCCTTATTCAATATGTCTCCTTTATATTTCTAAAAATTAAATAGTTTTGTTTCAGGTATTGTTGTTTCTCCCGTTCACTGTTGTATAAGCACACTGGTAGTCTCCTTCTTACTCATTTATTTGGTTCTTTGTTTCCTGCTGTTTATTTCTCTCTATTTAATTTCTTTATTTTAGAAACTAAAAAATTAGAAAGATTGATCCAAGGTTAATACCCATTAGTATGAACTAAACAGTCACACTTGGATCATAACTGAACTTTCTAACCAGCGACACCTTCGATTCAGGTGACCTGGAAAAGCTACAGAAGGGGCCCCTCGAATACTTATTTGACACCCCACAGCTTTACAAGATGTAATACTGCATCAAAAGAGGTTATTATTGCGAAGTATTGACTGGATACTAAGCAACTATCCTAAGAAGATCAGTAGAATAGGAGCCACTACTGATACATGACAAGTTCCTTCACCGTCTTGACTTTGAACTGAAGGAATACCGAGAAACTAGCAAGTTTAGAAAAATTTCTCAAACATAGGAGAAATAACCCACTTCACAACTCCCATCAATAAAGGTCTTTCTAGATAACGTGGTAGAATGCCATAGCCACGGCAGATCCAACCTAAGACCTAAGGGCTCCCTCCTCACTTAATCAAGTTTTTAATTAAGTTCTGACTAAGATATTACTACCCCCCTAATTAAAGACTAGTAAGGCCTCAAGATTGCCAACCTTCACTCACCTCCAAAAAAGACCTTAAGTGGCTAAGGGATACAAATAGAATCTATTAGTTCACCTCTCAACACCCTGAGACCAGAACAACAAACCCCATCTAAACTCTGTAGTAAGAACCCTAAAAATCAGAGAAAGAAACTCAACTTTCCATAAACCCCAACTTGGGGTACTAAATACGCCCCTCCATCCTTAGCCTTAATACCTGACCTTTTCCTATTTAATTAGAAAGACTTGTCACCCATACAACATAAGGCAAGGTATAATTCTAACAGACCTGAAAAAATCTCAAACACATATAACAAAAAACAGTCCTTTAGAAAGACTCTAAAATAGTCAAAGAATTAGAATAATCAAACAAAGTTAGACTTATGGCTCTTCAAAGTAGGGGTTTCAAGAGTAGACTACCATTTTGACAAATCTATAAGTACCATCAAACATAAAATTCGACTTTTACAACAGAAATTTATAAGAAATTACAAACAAGATCGGCAGTTTAAACAGAAATCATTCAGAAGGAGACCAACAATTAAATAGTAATAATAATTATTTAGAAAAATAATTAAAGAAAACAAAAATCATCCAAAATACTAAACCAGAGTCTCCTCCAAATACTTAAATAATCATGCCAAACTTGAATACTATTTAAAGACTCAAGAGAAATAATTTAAATAAGAAAATTTGTTTTTCTCAGAGAAAAGTGCAGAATAACACATAGCACATGTTTATGGAAAAAGCGGTATCAAATAGATAGATTAATTTTTTTTATAACAGGATAAAAACCATGATGATCAGAAACTCAATAGTTTCAATATTCCTATAAAAATTCAAAGAGCACACCGAAGATTGATGAAAAGAAAGAAATGCAATCAAAATGAAAATAAGAAACAAGAGATGTTGAAGTAGACGCAGTTCAGTCAGAATAGACAAATAGACATTTCATGGATGTGTGTTAGAAAGTGAATAACCACTATAAAAGGGCTTGACCCTTATATATACTAACATATATTTAAGATCAGGGGTCCCAAGAGACTTCAATGTGATCATATTATTATTATTATTATATTATTATTATTTAATTTCATTAATTTATTATTTTTTTGTTTCAAATTAATTAGCAAATATATTTATAGAAATGTAAAACAGCCTTAAAATGTTTTTACAAAATTTGTTTTAATAAGGATAATAGCTTAAAATATTAATTTATAAAATTGAGGAACCTAAAATATGCTATTTAAATTATAAATTAAATTATTGGCCTTCAAATAATAATTTTTATTTTAAATAATATAGATGCAGGTTTACTGTAATTAAACCATGTAATTTAAATAATTTAAGTTGGATGAACTTACAGGGAACAAGTTGAGTTTAAAATGAAAAGCTATCACTTTATGCTTCTTACTACAAATAAAATGCTGAAGTCATTATTTGTAAATATAATCTTAATAATTTTTAGTTAGGAATGTATTCTCAAAACATGGAAATTCTAAGTATCGATAAAACTGCATTAAGCTTAATTTTTAAAGATAAAAGAAACTTCTCCATATAAATTAAGGGATAGTGTTTACTGGATGCAGCTCCGATTGAAGATTGCTAGTCAAAAGGTCTCCACAGGTAGCCAATGTGATTGAGAAAGAATGGCTGGAAGCAAAGAAATGCAACTATTTACTGTCATGCAGTTGAAACCATCAACATTGTTTTGTTGTCAACGCTAGGTCTTTTAATGATCACAATACTGTGAATGTCTATGGCAAGATCTACGACACCAGAGACGTAATGAGTTGTTTTGAGATTGACGATTGTGTATTTCTAGTAGTTTTGGTTTCATCATGATGTTTATTTAAAAGAAAACAAATTAATAAAATTAGATATTAAATAAATGATAATCATTTAGAGTCAAGATGTTGGAGATGGGGTTGCTGTTGCATTAGCAAATAATGAAACATTTCCAAATTATTTATTAATATATGTGTTTCCTCTAGTAAGAATAGTTGTAGCAAAACATAGATGATTCACTGGAAGACGCAGAAACAAGATGAGCGATTATTTAAATTTACTAATAATTATATTGGATAAGGATCCTAGTAAGTTCAAACTGTTTTTTCAGATTTAAAAATGTAAAAAGGTTATTTAATTTATCATATTTAATTTTTATTATTTGCACAATATAATTAAATTAATATAATGGGAAGTTAAAGTACATAACGTGGTCCCTAGTTGAATATGATGCTGCTAGTATAGATACATGGACTGATCGATTTATAGAGAAAATTTGCTTGGGATAGACAGCTGTCTATGTATATTTTAACTCCTACCTATTTAACATCTAATTCTCTTATTTTATATGCATTAAGTTCTCTTGATGAAACGAATAAGTGCGCCTGGATGGAGAATCCATTTGTTAACAAAGCTTAAAATCATTCGAAATTTAATAGGATGGTTAAAGAATCATACGCAAAGTAATGAAACTATTTACAAATTGCATTGAATTTCATTAAAAACTGTTAAGGAACTTGCTCTGCAATCTAGAGAAAAGACAGCTTTTTACCGAATTAATACAGCATAGGCACTAATTGAAATGAGTGATTTACAAGGATTTAACTACCATAGTTCAAACAGAGTAATTGCATGCATTGATACCTGGGTGATTCTCATGGGGTATTTAGGAAGAATTTATTGCCACATTATCTTAGCTCTTCGGATAATTCTATGTTGGGCATATAGTAATAATAAAAATATTTAACAAATTTGGGAAATTATTCACATTTTTCTCTTTATTGTTTATTTATATTTTACAATAAATTATTAAAATCGCTCTCCTTCCTTTATTGTAATATTTCTGTGGATTTATACAATAGAATAAATATGAAAATAAATATTTATTTAATCATATAAATTTTAATTAAAACTATTTTAGGTTTTATTATATAATATTAATAAATGACCATTAAAATTTTACTTTAAATAGTCATAAATTAACTATGAAAAATTTAATCATTTATAAAGTAAAACATAATAATATCTCAAATAAATGAGATGACATTATTTTGAATAATTAAAAAATACAAATAAATTCAAATAATAACCTCATTAGAAGACAAATATATTAACTGTTTTAGAATTATAATGCTGTTTAAATTAATTTACAGATAAAACTATTATACATTCTCACTTCAAGAAATTCTTAATTATTTTCTAATATCTAGCAAATATTCATTTTATTCTATTCTAATATGTGAGATAGCGAACTCTACTACGAATAATGCACCTCACCGTCAAACTTTACCTCGTTTATATCCCATTAAATTTTTATCGATAGTTGTAATAGGCGGAATGACTTTATCAAGACCAACTCCAATGATTTGAAAAGATGATGAAACTACCTATGTGACGAGAGAATCATTAAGTTAGAAATAAAGTTAATACAAAGCCAATATCCTCTCAAAGTAAATGATATTGATTTATTTTATTGAGCTTATTCCCAAAAAGCACAGACCTTGAAATCTTTAGTCTGGCTTTTTTTAATTTTAATAAATCATATTAGTACCAATCAAATAATATTATATATCTAGAGTTGTTCCTACATTTAGCTTTTCTCTTTGATAGATGTATTTTTTCTTAACTATTGTTTAAAAACTAAATTATTTAACAAAATTTAGAAATATAGTGTCGATCTATTGTTTCTTACAACTTTAATAATCAATATTGATTTAGAATAGAATATATATGTTGGGATTTTAACAATCTAAAACTGGTACTGGATAGTTTTGACAGCGCGCACAACTGTAGACAAGTAAGTTAGACAGGTCACTGAACTAAATGTAAAACCTATTAAAGCATGAGATCGGCATGGAAGAGAGATTCTTGGTAAGGAGGGAAGTTGATGGCTTGCCGAAGCTAGAGAAAATGTTCTAATCTAAAGTTACAAGTTAGTAATCTGAAAGTTATCCCCTGCTTTGTTTGTTATCTTGAGTTTCAAAAGTTTGACATTGAATCGTCTATGAAAACTATTAATCAGCGGATGTGATTTAAGAGATTTGCTGAGCTATTTGAACTCGGTTCACCTCCTCAAGATTTAATAAAAATATCTTGATATAGGGTTATGGATTTCATTTGCATTTGGAAAGTGTTTTGAAAATAAAGAACTTACTCAGATTTCTTCATGAACCGTCCAAGGCTTGCAAAGGCCTTGAACAAGACTCTTCATTAAGAATTCAGCAAAATTACTATTAACAAATAAAACCCTCATCTTAACTATAATTAAAACTTCCCTAAATTTGCTATTACTAACCCTTTTTATATTAATTTTTTAAAATCCCATATTTATAACCATATCCAACTCTAAATCCTAGAGGAAAAAAAACAAGTTGAGAAATCAACACCAAAACCAAAATTCGAGTAACCAACACTAAGAGCTCCAGTAAAAATTAGGAAAGCCATCATAAAACACAACACAATTACAGAATATATTCAAATAGATTCTGAAACTAGTAGCAGAATATTTGAACTAATAGATGACGCCAACTACAATAAACTTAAATCCTTTTTCAAATAAATTGAAAAAGACTGGACACAAAGCTTAGAATTCATGTACATGGTACTACCAAAAGCAGTCCTCTAACTACTACAAAACAGTACAATGAAACTACTCAGAATGGTAGATGATCTCAGTGAACCGGAAAGACTAGAACTCTAACTCCTCCAGAGAAGACTAATGGAAATGGGAGATAAGAGATACACCATGTAAAACTATGAAAAGATAGAAGTTTTTCTAATACACCAAGACCTGATGATCGCACTGGCTAAGATATACGCACTAAACGTATCACTCCCTGACATGACTAAGTATAGAGAACTAATGGAAAAAGACATTCAAGAATACAAAGAGAGACAAACGCTTCCCCCCAAGGGGTAGAAGCAAAGAAGATGATTAAAAATTTAAAAGTTTATTCTTCATAAACATAATATAAAAGGGCTTGTCCCTTACATATACGTAATGCATATATTCATCCGGGGGGCCTTGAGCCCCCGATGAGGATTAATTATTATTATTAACCATATCCAACTATAACGAGGGCTATGTCTGAGTTAAAGCTCGGTTTAATTGTAAAAGTAATTAAAGGATTAAGATAAAAATGAAAGTTCATTATAACTATTGCTTGCTTAAAAATATGAATTTAAAGTAAATTCTTTCTTAATTTTAAACTAGACAGATAATCCAGAATTCATTTATAATTATATTTTTAGGTTAAGAATGTTTTCAAATTTTTCCATACTTTCTTAAAATAAAAATTTAAATAATTATAAATTCCTTATTTTCTTATTTAAATCAAAATAATAACTCTATTAAAATTAAAGGTTATAAATTTACAAAATACCAAATTGATTATATTTTTTCCCCACAAGTATTTTTAAACTGAACGGCTTACTCACTTTAAGACAGGGCAATATTATTTAATAGATATTTTCTTAAGGATATTATCTTTCAATCATATTTAGGATAAAATAATAAAAATTCAAGTGAAATACCATATTTTTAAAATTCAACCTTAAATAAGTATACAAATCCATTTTGAAATTTTGAATTTGTTGAATGAATTGATTATTAAGCTATCCTTTGTAATGAGTAAATGTAAAACCCCAAGTCTTAATTCAATGGAATATTTAGAATAATAAAAATTTAATTAAAAAATATAATAATTATAATAAATAGATTCAGCTTAAAATGATTACTTGGGATTTTTAGATTTATTCTTAAAATTATTTATCCTTTGCTATATTCTAAATTTAATTCTTATTTTTTTCCATAATATGCTTTCATTTCCTATGCCAGTCCACTTAGGTCTTTAGTTGTGTGGCCTTGGAAATATTTCTATATATCTTCCATTAGGAACAAGTTACTCAATTATCTCATATATTTAGTCTGGTTTTCTCGATTATTCCCTAAGCTCTGCAAAAATAACATTTTTAGCTGTGTGAGTTTTAAACTTTTATCTTAAACTGCCAAAAAGATCTTTATTTCTTGCCATAATACAAAATTCGTAAATTTGCCTTAAGATATATCCAATTCCATCTCTGATAATTTTTCTTTTGTCAATTTTGATCCACGTATTTTTTTAACACGTTCTTAGTTATGGACCTCAAAGTGTCTGAAAGCAGCATCCAAATTTTTATTAGTTACCCACATAAGATATAATCCATCTTTTTGAAGATCTTCCAATGGAATTTTATCAAGAAATTCTCTATCCTTTAAAGTAGTATAGCTTAAATAGCATGCTGTTTCATCCCAAGGACCATCGCTAAGTATAACATCAAATATTTTTACGCACTTGTCTACTTTGTAATCATTTATTAGTTATTCTCAAATTTTTGGGTCCTAAATTGAGCCTTAATAGAGTTCTGAATTATTTTTGGTTTGTTTCATCCTCTACTCATAAAATTATAGATTATAGACTTGCCCTTGCTACACTTAGTCTGGAGAAGTTTACTCAATCTTAATGTGTTTTATTTTGTTAATCATATGAAAATTTGAACCATTAATTTGTTCTTAATACTATTCCTCAATACTTCAAATTCTTCATTTTCATTTTCTCCATTATTTAAAATAAATGATCTTCTATGATTTATAATATATTTTTCTGAATTTTTACCAAACCTATCATTTATCACTTGAACAAGATCTTCATATTTTTATATTTAGCTTCCCGATGTTGCTATTTTTAATTCATAGTATTAAGTTGACTCCACAAATTTTTTTTTCAACTGCCTTTTTTTATTAATACAGTTTTTATTTCTGCAAGATGTTTCATTTTTGCAAACTGTGGCTGCATTACTTCGTTTTTACTTAATTTCTTCCTAAGAAATGCATTCTTCTTGCTTACTACTTTGTTAAAAATTTAAATTTTCCTAGATTTAACTTGAGCATTAAGAATATGCTAGTAAGTTTAATTCATTATAAAATTCTTAATTTCTATTTGATGATTATTTTAGGATAAGCCAATGCGAGTACCAGTTTCAAAAATCTTTGAAATGCTTGAATTATGTTTCTAGATTATAAATTTGATCCATAGTTAAATTTAGGTTTTATTTTAATCTTTTGTAGTAATTAGTCAGTTTTAAGGTTTTTCCTAGCTCTAAGTTTCTCTAATGTTTATTGCTTCCCTAAATTATTTTTGTTTTTAAATCATTCTTTTTCTCTTCATTTTGAGATAAAAGATCAACATTAAAATTTGATTGATTTATTGAGTTATCAAGTTAAGGCATTTATTAAGTTTGAGTCTAGAAATTGTTAGGATTAATTTACTGAGTGATTTTTGATTTTTATTGTTAAGGATTTAAATAACTTTGATACTGAAGATAATGATGATTATAATACTGCTAAGGTATTTATTAAGGCATTCACCATTAATTTTATATCAAATTATTTGACTGGAGGCCTTAAAAATATTAAGTTGGTTCATTTTAATGGAGGGGGGTTAAGTAATTTTAGGATCTAACTAATAAAAGTTGTAATGAAAATGATAACTTTTACTTATTTTATTTGCTGATTGTTAATAATAAGTTGAAAAAAATAATTAAATATTTTAAGTAAATAATGTAAACTCCTTTAACTTTTATTAAAAAGCTTGATTCAATAGAATAAATATTTGAACTATTCAACTCATCCTATAAGAATCATAGTTTTTATTTTATATTATAATTTTCTTATACTAATTAGCTTCAGTTTGAAAGTATTCATAATTACATAAAAGCCACCCAGTATCACTCAAAAAATAAATAAATATATAATTAAAGAATTAATTTTTATAAAAGATTTTAGATTAATAATGATGAAAAATAGCAATTAATGTTTATAAGTTTAGCATTGATAATTTTCTTCAACAATGAAAAAACTATAAATTAAGCTGATAATGATTAATGTTCATTCAAACCAATAAAAGTAAGTAAAACCCCATTAGTCAATTAAGAATGAAGATTGGGGATTAAGAACAATTAAATTAAAATTAAATTATAATTGGCTGAAATTAAATATAATTAGGCTAAAATCAAATTTACGCACCCTGATTGGTTTATTTTATAGAGACAATTAATCGAGCCAATGGTTTTAATAATTAGCCCAAACATTATTAATTTACGCCAATAATAATTATATTTTAATTTAATTGTTCTTATCTCCTAATCTTCATTCTTAATTGACTAATGTGGTTTTACTATTCAAATATATTAAATTTCAATAATTATTTAAAGATATTTTAATCAAAGGCATCCACATGTTGGTGTAATTTAGATGTTTATTAAATATAATAAAAGATATAAATTTTTTTAGGTAAAAAATAATTCTGCTAAAAATACTCAATGATAATTAAAAGGAAAAAATTAAAATTAAAATAAGCCTATACCAGAAAGATCTGGTTAAGTGAAAATTAAATATTTCAAGTTTACTTACTAAAACATAAAAATAATATTGAAGCTTATTCAAATTTAACTACATACAATAGGTTCTATTCTTCAATAAAAATTTTTATTAAGTTCAATAATATCAGATTAAGAATGCTTTGAACTTTATAGAATTTTATTTATACTTTTAACTAATACAAGGGGAAATAAAAATGCAACTAAGCCTCATTGTCATTTTCTAATTTTTCAAGCTTAAAATATGAATAAATTACAAAATTACAAAAATAAAAATTTAATCGCTATTTCCCATTCAAGCTTGAAGGTCTATTTCTGTGAGATTGCTAATAATTTTTAAATTAGCAGTTATTTAATGATTAAGCTCAAACATTTTTGCTGTAAAAAATATTTACATCAGAAAACTAAAGCATATTTAAAATCATCATTTGCTTTAATTATGTGAATTTGATTAATAGTGAAAAATTAATTAAGCTAAAGTATAAGATTTACGAAAGATTTAAGAGGAGGCAGTAATTGTCCAAGCAACTCTAATCACCTAATTTCACCCACAAAAGTATTGAAATTTATTGATTATTAAATTGTAAAAAAGATAATCTGGTTTAAGTTCTAATCTCATATGCCTTATAAAAACTACGAATCATGTTAAGTCTGGTTATAGAAATACATTACCATACAAACAAGTAGTATTAGCTTAGCCTAAAGAGAATGATAAATATTAATAATAAGAAGGCATTGACTATCTTTAAACAAAACTAAAACAATAACTGAAATAAACAATTGCCTCGAATTGAAAAAGTTTCAAACAATTTTTAACTTAATACCTGTTCGAGAAATATTAAGCAAGTATAATTGAAATGTGGAGGTAGTTAGAAATATATTTAAAAAAGCATAAGATTAGAATTATAATAAATCAAATTTTATTACAATCACAAACTAAGAAAATGGGTCTAATGTTTGCTAAAGTCTGATAAAGACAAATTGGGAAGATAGAAATCAGTACTCTCACGGTGGGTCTTGATGCAGCTGGTAAGATCACAATCCTATATAAGATCAAGCTCGGTGAGGGTGGTCACAGCAATTCTAACGATAAGCTTAAGAGTAGAGATTTTTGAATACAAAAACCTAAGTTTCACATTGTGGGATCTAGGTAGTCAAGACAAGATCAAGCTCGTCTAGAGACACTATTACCAGAACATCTAAGGTCCTATCATCTTAGTTGATTCTAACAATAGAGAGAGTTGATGATGCTAGGGAAGAGCTTCACAAGATAATCGCTGAGGATAAATTAATGAAGCAATTATTTTGGTATTTGCCAACAAGCAAGATCTTACAGGTGCTATGATCTGCCCAGAAATCACTGATAAACTCGGTTTCCACACCATTTAAGGTAAAACCTGGTTCATCCAAAGTACTTGATCTGTTACTGGAGATGGTCTCTAAGAAGGTCTCGATTGGTTCTGAAAGTCCCTTTTAGCAAATAGAGATGGTAAAATGTGTTTCTGTTTATACACTCTTCTTTGTACCGTACAATTTATAAAGTAATTTATCGTTCTTGAATAAAGCGAACAATTGCTTTGCATTTACTTGTAAATATATGTATAATTCAGAATGTAAAATGATAAAAATGATTCATTTTTTTAAAGAATAAATCTAAGAATTTTCTAATTTTATGCTTTTTTAAATATATTTCTAACTACCTCCACATTTCAATTATACTTGTTTATAATGATTTTAAATGTGAAGGGAAAAGCTTTTTAAGAAGTATTAAAAAATTAATTTTACAAAACGTGAAGATTGGATTAGCTTAAGCTTTTAAACTTAACAATAATTCTTCGTGAACTTTGATTCAAAAGAAAACACCATCGGTTAGGTAGAGTATAGCAAAATTTAAACTTTTAAGGTATGTCCTCTACAGCCAATCAATTAAAGTTAAGGCTTTAAACATGCTAAGCAAAATGAAGAATCATTTGAAATAAATATTAAAAGTTAATACCTTAACCAGGACCATTTCAAATTAGGAAATAAGTAAGTAAATGTGTAATATTTTAATTTGTGCAAAAACCTTTTCAACTAGTGCCAAATTAAATTAGTAAGGTTCAAGAAAAGAAAAGAAAAATGGCTTATAGGAGCTCAATTTTTTTCTTATAAATGAGCTCTTAGGGTAAGTCGCATTATCAATTTAAATTATGTACTTCTCTCGCCAATTTAGATTCCTTTCACAAGCATAAAGCACAGCTTGAAGATAAAATTGTATTATGTCAAACTATTGCTTTAACCTGAGTTAACTGTAAAATATACATGCCCATCACTAAAAGCGGCAGCAATTATGTTAAGTTTGCTTACTAGGAGCTTGATGGTTGAGTAACTCTAAACCCCGGTCGGTCCCCAACCCTTAGACTATGGATTGTTATGCTAAATACTACTATCTTGAACATTGATAATTATCTTTTGATCGTAGAGAAATTATATATAAATTGCTCCGCTATTCGCCTTAAGCTTTTATATCTTAAATTCACAGAGCGCTTGTCTAAATAGTATATTATTTTTAAACTGTAGCGAAGATATTTTTTCATAGTAAATCGAATTCGTGAAGTTGGTAGATTCAAATCATACGATGACTTCTACAGACTTCTAATTTTTTGAAGTGATATAAGCTCTTAATGCTATTCGACCATTCTTGTATTGAGTAAAATTTGATACAACTACCAGAAAATTATTCAATAATAAAGAATATATTCACACTATTTAATTTTAAATACTTTTAAATATATTTTATCAAAATGAGCAAAATTTCGAGATACATGCCAAATAAATTTAATTAATAAATTAAGTTACTAATATATTAATTTAAATAAAATAACGTTTGCAATAATTTTAAGTTCATAAACTAATCAAATTATACAATTAAAATGTTAAAAAAAAAGTTTGCTTGTTTATATCTAAAATTTTGAAAATTAAAGTTTTATTATTGAATAATTTATTTGATTATAAATTATAATGATATCTAATTTATGAACTTAAAATTATTACAAATGTTATTTCATTTAAATTAATATATTAGTAACCTAATTTATTAATTAGATTAATTTGGCAAGTATCTTGAAATTTTGCTCATTTTGATAAAATATATTTAAAAGTATTTAAAATTAAATAGTGTGAATATATTCTCTATTATTGAATAATTTTTCTAGTAATTGTATCAAATTTTACTCAATGAGCAATGATACTCCATTAACGTTTAAGCTTTTCAAATTGCCAAGTCCAGAAGTATTAGGAATGTTTTATTTACTATATTTTAGAATAATTTAATTAACTTTGTTGTATGATACACTAAATCTCCGAGATAATGTTTGCTTGCTACCTTCTAGTTTTAATACAAGTGATATAATTTTTTTTCCTATATTTTTACCATATTTTCTCTTAATTCTCTGTTTTTCTATATTTTTAGTCTGTGTTCACTAAAATCCTTGAGAATTCCATCTTAGATTTTTATTCCACATGATTCAATGATAAGCTTTCGCATAATGATTTGAAATTTTGGAAAATTTCCTTGGACTCGATTTCACTTTAGTTCCTTTAATTAATTGCTCACATTTTCCTCCATTTGTAGTCAGAAATGTAGTATACAAGCTTTTTCAAGATATTCTATAATTTTAACTCTGGAAAAGTACTCTTCAATAGTTTGGTTGTCTTTTATTTTTTCAAGTTATTCGAATGTATCTAATACTGTAATTGAACTAGCTGTCTGTTTTAAATTCCTTATAAGAAATTATTCTATCCTGTTGTTTTCATCTAACTAAAGCTCAGCTATCTCTATTAGCTCATTATTCATTTGCGACGATTAAATAAGCTATATGTATATGTAGTTGAGCTTAATAACTAAGCTAGATTGATTTAAATCGTTTTCCTCTGAGAATCCTTTGAATCATTTGAGTCAGATTTTAATTCATCACCATAATTTTTATAATACTTCCTGATATCACTTTACCTAAGTCGCTCCATTTATGTAAAGAATTATTTTAGCACTAACAACAAATACTAGGCGATTAAAACTTTTTTCTATATAGAATAGTAATTCTATTAATTATAAAAATTCATATTTAATAATTTAATTTAATAGATAATAGACAACAAAAATTCATATGAATTATTTATAGCTTTATTAAGCTATGATAATAATTAAATTTAGTATTAATTTTAGAATGCAACAAAGACTCCAAGAGGTTAACGTTCATCAAGTACGAGAAAAAATCGACAATAAGAAGGAATTATACGATTCTTAACA
The DNA here is from genome assembly GCA_000711775.1 of Oxytricha trifallax. Lineage (NCBI taxonomy): Eukaryota > Ciliophora > Spirotrichea > Sporadotrichida > Oxytrichidae > Oxytricha > Oxytricha trifallax. Next base: position 40,716 of record ARYC01022300.1, read on the forward strand.
CAAGAATGCGGGGCCTACCTCCCAAAGTTAACATGCTCTAATGTTTATTTTTTTAAAGCCTTTCAGAACGGAGAAAAGAGGTATAATAATTTATTTTTGACAATCTTAGTACCTGAAAAGATCAGATGTGGTTGTCGCTGCTGTGCCCTATATTCAAGGTCTTACTGCAGAAGACTTTTTAGGCTATGCGAAATAGAAGCCCTCTCTACTAATCTATCTACCTGACCAAAGTGATTGGTTACACCTTGACAAAAAGTGGATCTCCAATGTGCTTCTCTCATTGGACAAAGATGGTGTTAACTAAATGATTTACGAGGCAAAATTAAAGTGGAGAGAAAGGCTGATTAAACATAAAATATTATTGTTCATATGAAGCCAGAGTTTGCATAAGCTCTTTAGAGCTCATTATCTTACAGTGGTAAGGAAAATATAGTTTAATTCTTTTTTAGTACGGAAAGGCCGATCTGCTCACTTAATAAAGCAGAGCTCCTAAAGAAAACGCCGAATGAATGAGGTTGAGGAAGTAAAAGGAGAGGAAATGGCACTTAAGGGGATCAACACAAATACTTATAATAGAATAAACGAATCAAGGATGAGTTTAATGATATGAGGGGGCAAATTGAAGAGCTTATGAATTATAAACAGTTAGTTAACACATTGCACGAAAGTGTGGAGTAATTGAAGACGGTGGAAGAGTCCTTAATGAGTAGCAAAACTCAAATATGAACTGAGAGTTCTTTAGAAAAATTAGTGATTAAGAATTAAGGTCATACCATTATTTTTAAAATATTTAGTGTATATTAAAGTCTTATTAAAGTTCCTATAAGCAATGTGGATCTTCTAACTAGCAACTTATGAATGATTCCTTACATCTATCGTTTTTTCTTAGTTTCAATAAGTGCATCAGAAATCACGGCCTTCTTCATAATGTTTCGACCTTTTCTATTTATTGCTATTCCTGAAACATTTCTCAAAGCGGAATTTAATTCTATTACCTCCATAATCTGCTATTGGCCATCATCAGTTAGCTCTCCCTTCGGATCATCAATACTAGAAACTATTTGTTCAATCTTTGTATCCTACTTCTTCTTTTTTGCACTGCTTTATGGCTTTTTTATTCTCTTGTTTTTCTTTGATGAGGATTTTTACTCGGAGATTAATGAAGTTTTCTCAAAGAATTTGCTTATCTGAACTTCTTTATTATCATTAATTTTATCAGAATAGTATGAGATCAGGTCTTTGCTTTAGTCACTAAGGGATTAAAATTAATCTTTTGAATTGGTGGCCCTGTCTTATTTTTGCAACGCACAATTTTCATCAATTAAGTCAGCTGCTTCATTTAAATCTACTGGTGCCTTAAATATATCTTGCTAGGCATTCAAAACCCCAAAACCCCTTAATGAGGTTTAAAAGTGCTTTGATTTTTAGGGAATTTGTTAGGGGTTGGGGTTATTAATTAAATGCGAGACAAAACTAACAAGCTTTTGGGGTCTATTTATGATGAAGAGTATATAGATTTAGTGTTTAAACTGCGTTATGGATTTGTTATGTATAGTGAATAAGTCAAACCAGTACTGAACTATAAGTCTATTGCAATGCTCTTAAAGCGTAGTCCATCAACTGTTCGCTCTCACTGCTTGAAGCTGTGTAATTAAAGCAACAATAGCTGAATTCTTAGCCTAAGAGGAAGTCAAAGTTTCTATAGAAGCATATTGACTATCTTAATAATCAAAAAACTTTGAAGTATTGGGATCACTTCTCTCTCGACTAACGAGCTATTATGTTTCACCGCCAGTTCCCTGAGTTGAAGATCTCTGCATAATCTGTTGCAAACATTTATAAACGAAACGGTATCTCTTACAAAGGTGTAAATCGTATCAAGAGAGTAATAGATTTCACTCTACCATTTTACAACAACAACTTAAATCATATTTATAATTAAATGGAGAAAGCCTAATAGAATAATATTAAGTTTATTCATGCTGACGAGGCTGTGTTTACCTTCAACACTTTCATCTAGAAGTCTTGGTATAAGAAGCCTAGTAATATAGAAGTATATGACTAGAAAGTCAAGGTATAAACAATGGCAATTCTTGGAGGTATTAGCGAGGATGCTGGTTTAGAAATTTATGTTATTCATCTTCGCTCTAATAAGACGGACCAGTATATTAAGTTCTTAGAGCAGCGAGAGAGAAGTACCATGAATAAGAGATTATACTGTTTGTTGATAATCTTTCAGTTCATAAGACAAAATATACAAGGAAGAGTTATGAACAACTTAAAATAACGCCAGTGTTCAACGTACCTTACAGTCCATAGTTTAATGGAATTGAATTCTCCTGGGGTATACTAAAAGGTCATTATAAGAAACTGCTGCTATACCACCTGATGCATGACCTACCTATTGATACAGT
>ARYC01022302.1:0-18414 GCA_000711775.1 Oxytricha trifallax
ATACTTTTGCTTTATCATCGCTGACTCTTATAGCAGCACTCTTAATAAAATCTACTGTATCTATCTTCAGATCGTGCATTAGATGATGGAGCAGAAGTTTCTTGTAGTGGCCTTTTAATAGGCCCCAATATAGTTCATTTCCATTGAATTGAGGGCTATAAGGAACATTAAATACAGGTGTTATGTTAAGCCTTTCATATTCTCTCCTTGAGTCTTTATTTTTATGAACTGATAAGTTATCAATAAACAGGATAATTTCTTATTCAGCAGACTTATCTCTTAGCTATTGCAAAAATTTAATATATTATTCAGTCTTAATAGAGCGAGGGTGGATAACATAAGTCTCAAGCCCACTAACTTCACTGATTCCACCAAGGATTGCATGAGTTTATACCTTAACCTTTTGATCATAAACTTCTATGTTGCTGTACCTCTTATACCAAGACCTCGATATAAAGGTATTGAATGTGAATACTACCTCATCAGCGTGTATGAACTTTATATTATGCTCTTAAGACCTCTGCATTTAATCGAATATATAATTTAAATTATTCTTATATAATGGAACATTAAAGTCAATCACTCTCTTAATGCGAATGACTGTCTTGTAAGGTATTCCATTCTTTTTATATATGTTAGCTATCGATTAAGCAGATATGTGAAGCTCAGGAAATTGGCGATGAAACATCACAGCCCTCTCAGCCAAAGAGAAGTGAGCCAAGTATTTAAGAGTCTTATCATTTATAAGGTAATCGATATGATGCTGCTAGTATTTTAAGGGTCTTTTAGGCATAGAATTAAGATGCTATCTTTTTATATTCAATGCTAATAGACAGTGTGACCTAACAGTTAGCAGGAGATTTATGGAGCAGTCTTGCAATAGATGTGTAATTTAGAATAGGTTTGAGTTGATCACTATAATCATTACATCCATAACGCAACTTAACAATAAATCTATATATTCACTGTCATAAACTGATTCCAAACCTCGCATATTCTCACTTAAATTACTAATATTTAAACCATTAGCCCCTACATAAACCCTATTAAAACCCTAATAAAGCATGCGTTAATAGTCTTCTTTCATCAATCAAAAACTCAATCAAACAACTTCAGGGGTTTTGGGGTTTTGATTTATAATCAAGAAGACAGCAAGAGTATGGAAAGAACTTGAGCTAAGATTGGGAAAATATCACTTTCCAATAATATTTTACCAAAGTAGAGTCTATTAAATATCTTTTTATTAAAAAGTTGATTAAAATTATACATGATTATTATATGTAAGAGAATAGATGAGGACTATACTATGAATATAAAAATAAAATTATAATTGACCTAAAAGGATTAGATCCTAATATATGAGGTTATATAAAATTAGTTATCAGGGAAGCCTTGAAACTTTTCACTGACAAAATATTAGTTTTTCATTGATCAATTCATTAAAAATATAAAGTAAATATGTTATAATATTAATGAGACTATATAGGAATGGAAATATAAAATAGTGATGTTAATCATAAAATTTTAATAAATAAATTTATCAATAAACAAATATTGGTTGGGTTTAACAAATATATGGAAAAATGTATTAAAAATCAAAAACTCATTAAAATTACTCAAAGTGTTTTGGGATTTTAATTGTTGGCAACTCAAACTTTGCCATTAATACTTTTGCCTCTTCATTATATTTAAAATCTATTAAAGTCTAATTCGCTTAGTTTATAATATTCTTATAAATCTTGATTTCAGAAAGATAAGCTGAATAAAATTTGCCTTGAAACTCAGAAAAATTTAATGGCAAAAAATCTTAATTGTCTAGTAACTCTGACTTCGCTGATAGAATTTAAGTAAGAAAAGGTCTAAACATAGGTTGGGAAATAGATCAATCTCTTTCTTCAGATTAAATTTAAGTCTTAACTTTCTTAATGAGGGTGAAAAATCTTTGATATATCAATTGATTTATTATTTTTAAATTTCTTAGTAATTTACACTGTATTTAAAAGGAAATCAATCATCTCTTTTTTGGCATCTTTATTATTATCGAAATTGTAAATTACACTTTTTTCATTGCTAATAACTCTTTAATTTTCACAATTTTCAAAAACTTCAGATAATCCTAGTCTTAAATCTATTGGACTCATAAAATGGTTTACGAGTTAGAAGTTGAGTATAATAAAATAAAAGAAACTATATTTTAAAAATTTTCATTCCAATTTTATATGAGTATTTTTATATTATGAAAATCAATAATTAAGTTATAATCTATCCTTTGTAATCTAATTCTTTTATTCTAATTCTTTAGTTACTTTCTCAAAAGTTAAATCCAGCCTATTATTTAAGTCAAATGCATATTTATAAACGTTAAATTAATAACTCATTTTAATCTCATTTTTATGCTGATCTAGTTCATCGCTTGAAAAACCTTGAAGATTATTCATTTGACCTATTTATTAGAAATAAAGCAAACATAAATTAAAATGATTATTGAGAATAATAACTATAATTTATGAGAGAGTTAGTTTTAAGATGTATTTTAGGTTGGTAAATTAAAGCAAATAAGAATTTGTTTATGTTTTTCTAAGAGGTTGTATTCCTAATCTTCTGCTTCAATTATATAATTGAGTAAAATTAATTAAAAAATCTATCAGATAATATACAACTTACCTTATTGATTAAGAAATAAAGACTAGTTTATGCTCTGATTTGTTTTGATAATCAATACCAACTAATTTACACTCCTGCCAATCCCAAGTATTGCTTATTTGATCTTTAACTAATGTCAAAGTTTTTATTTTTCCTATTTAAATTTAAAGATTTTGGTCACTCTCAGAGAGGATATCAAAAAGTTCAAGGTGTAAAGTGTTTCTAGAATCGTCTTCATCGGGTTGAACATAAAAGATATTAAAATTATTTTATCAATTTAATATAATAATAAAATATAAAATAAAGTATTATTTTTAATATAAACATTTTTAAATTATAATTGGCTTTAATACTCCTTAATATATCTTTTCTAAAAAATTTATAATTTTATAATCCAAATCTCTCATCCTATGATTAATTATATATAAAATAATTCATTAAAAGATATTTTTGTCCATTTCATTATCAAGGTTTATATCCATGGATTTGAAAAAGTCTTTAAGTTCTTTCTTAGGTTTGAATATTGCTAATGACTTATGTTTTGCTTAATTTGATGATCCATTAAATCTTTCTAAGAGTTTAACTTAAATATATATTTCGATATATAAGATCTAATTAATGCTAAAATAATAGCATAAAGTTTCCTTGACTATGATCTACTCATAGATATTGATCGATTTTTATCTAAAATAGAATTTTCAAAGCCAATAAGTGATCTGTTTCTGGTTTTTCTACTTCCACTACCTGAAGTTAACTGAGAATTATAAATTTAAGAATCTATTACAGTTCTGGTCTAAGGTTAAGTCTATTCTCTGATAGATTCGAATGTACCTGTCCTCTGCAGGAAAGTGTCTTATTAAAAGTTATTAGTAGGTAAGTTTTAAGTAAAAAATAATTCATAAGTTTTAATTCGCTTTAAATATATTTGATAGTAACTTTTTTAATGGAAGCTTATATATTCCATCTATATATATATATATATATGCATTAATTAAATGTTATAATCCTGTAATTCAATATCTTATGTTTATGATTTACTACTGCTTTCTCCTTTATAAAATGGATTAAGTAGATTAAGCTTAATTAATGTATTCCTGAGTGTTTTATCAACTTTTTAAGTCTTTTGGAGTGCTTTATTGTTAAAGTTCACTTTTGAGTGGGATTAAGACTCCCCTAATTTATCGACTATATTTGCTAATATATCCTGAGTTTTTGTTCTTAATTTCTTCGCATTGAATACTTATTCAAAGTTTTAGTTTTGGAGTTGAGATTGCTCTAGAGTTGGAAGAAATTTAAATTTATTTTTGCTATTTCATAATATCAGAAATGTTGATCAATCAAACTTCCTGTTAAATTATGGTTTAAGAGATGTAGAGAAGAATTTATTGTAGGTAGTTTCATATAAGTAGAGCTGCCACTCTTATAAGTATGAGTATATGATATTATAAAATTCTGAGGTAAGGGGTTTTAAACTACCATACTTCCTGGTTTAAAGTTTGTTTGAGATTTAAACTTAAATTAGCAATATTCAATATTAAAAAGTTATTTTGCATAAATTTAGTCATCGATGAGCTCCTAAAAGTGAATCTATGATTTGCCTTTCACATGGACAGCAGTCACAAACCTCACTTTATTTATGCTGATAAATTTCATGTTCTATAGTTTATACAAAGGAGGTATAATTATTTTAAGGTGTTCTTGATTAGTCTCGCTATTAAGTTTCAGGCCTAGAAGATGTCTAGACTACGGCATTTTACTATTGAGTAGCTTGATTCTACTAATTTTCAAACTCTTCCATATTAAGCGAGTATAATTAAAATGTGGAGACTGTTAAATAAAATCAAAAATGAGATCAAATATAATTATGATCATCTCAATATACATGAGTTAAGATCTAACAGTCACTAGTTTGAATTAAGTTTAAGTAGATCCTTATTTAACTTTAATTAACTAATCAACTAACTAAAAATGGAATTTTTGCTTTTTTATCATCTTTTCTGACTTTTTGTATTTTTGTTCATCGATCAAGTAGATGCTGTAGCTGATCTTCAAGTTTTTTCATAATTTTCATAGATATCTTCAGGGTATCTTCTGGGTATCTTCAGGATATCTTCCTCAAAAAATTTTAAGTGTGGAGAGTGTGGAGTGTGTGGAGTCCAGCATACACAAAAACAGTAGTAATAGCTCTAATATTCTCAAAATCAAGCATTGTTATGAGTCTGGGATTTTTCAAAAACATCTTGTTTTTCTAAAATTCATAGATGCGATGCCTTTTGTTGAAGATGATGTTGATGAAAACAAAGAAAAAATCAGTGATCAAAAATTTTAAATTCTCTAGAATTTCTACCAGACTCATAACAATGCTTGATTTTGAGAATATTAGAGCTATTACTACTGTTTTTGTGGATGCTGGACTCCACACACTCCACACTCTCCACACTTAAAATTTTTTGAGGAAGATATCCTGAAGATACCCTGAAGATACCCTGAAGATATCTATGAAAATTATGAAAAAACTTGAAGATCAGCTACAGCATCTACTTGATCGATGAACAAAAATAAAAAAAATCAGAAAAGATGATAAAAAAGCAAAAATTCCATTTTTAGTTAGTTGATTAGTTAATTAAATTTAAATAAGGATCTACTTAAACTTAATTCAAACTAGTGACTGTTAGATCTTAACTCATGTATATTGAGATGATCATAATTATATTTGATCTCTTTTTTGATTTTATTTAACAGTCTCCACATTTTAATTATACTCGCTTAATATTGTATTAATGCGCTTTAATAATTTAATTATTATAATTAAGCGATAAGCCAATACAATTTGAGTTTTGCTTAAATGTAAAATAATTTAAATGAGTTGTTATATTATAAGTTTATCTAAATTTTAATTCAAAGTTAATAAAAAAAAGTTAAAATTCATAATTTATTGATTAAGTCACAACAATCCAAAACCTTTTACACCATCTATTTTCTGAGGGGTTACTCTTTAAGTCAAATTCTTTTCTTTATCTTTACAAATTTTTGTTACTATTTTTATAGGGTTGGGCTATAATGTTATTTTAAACTTATTATACAAAATATTAAAAATTAGACTCTACATATTTTTAATTCTTTAGTTTTGGTTCTCAAATCATTCATTTATTTTAAGACCTTTGTAAAATTCAATTTACTTGCTTAAGTATATAGAAATCTCTATTCCTTCTCTTTTATCAAATCTTCTTGATTTAATTTTGACTAAATATTATTGAATATAAGAAATCATGAAAAATTAATCAGATATCTAAAAACACATAAATTTATTTATAAATGACTCTTTCTGGATGGTTTGATAATAGTGAGGTTAATTCAAGTTAGTGTACTTAATCTATGAATCATAAATTTTGAGTTTCTAAGTTGATAAATTTTCATTTTAATTATCACTAAATCTAGGCTGTAAACCTGTGTTAATACTGAACCCTATGTATTTTTGTGGCTTCATAAGAGAGAGCGTTGAGTATTTATCTGGGCTTTCCGAACTTTAGAGATTTAAAAAGATTTAACTTAAAAATGGTAAATAATCTTAAGAAAAAACAATATTAAATTAGATTCGTTCTGTATGATTAGGAACCTTCTCTAGACTCTTGTGGAGACTATAGATTAGTGTTTCCTCTTAGCTTACAACTTGAAGGTATTTAAAACATTATTTTTTGATTTCCTTAGTTTCTATTACTTTTTACATATTATTTAATTGGAATTATTATGATAACTGGTTCTCTTATTGATTGTTGCCTTGATGTAAGGGCTTAATCATTAATTATAGATTACTTATTTATTTTAATTAAAATTTACAGTTAAATACTATCTATCTTTCTTTTAGCTTCTTGCTTATTTGAAAATACCATTAACTGGCCTGGTCTCTGTAATCTTATCTTTTAACATGAATTTTTATATTACTATTAAGAGATTAGTAAGTTTTATCATCAATAAAGTCTCCAATTTTTGTTAATATATTTTCGATTGTTCTAAGGCAGTAACTTCAATTCTTGTTAATCTCTTAACAATTGAACTCTGCGCATTAACTCCTTACTTAACCTGTAAGTTATAGGATTTTCAAAATTGTGGTTTGCTCGGGGCTCTCTATATTTGAACGGTGGAGAATAGTGCCTGGATTGAGGTTTATCAATTGATAGATAGTCTGCAAATTTTAGAGTTTTTAAGAGAGTCTGAGGATTGTCTGAGGTTATTTAGAACTTAGGTTTAATAGGAGAGTGTTGTAATCAAAAGAGTATTGCAATTATTAATTAATAATCAAGATTTGTGTATATTTTTATGAATGATGCTTGATTTATCACATCATTTTAATCTTTTGGTGTTATTTAAGTATTAATACCTCTCAAGTTTTACTATTATTCTGTCTAATCTCCACCAGAAGAGCAGTTTTAATAGTAAGCATTAAAACTCCAAAATATAAAATTAAAGGCACTATATTTTAAATATAAATAAAGATTAGTCCATAATAATAATATGAAAGTTTAATTAAAAATAAAATAAGATATGTAAATTAAAATAAGAATCAGCTATAATACATTAAATGGTCATTTATATTCATTCAAATAAAAAAATCTCAATTTATGTTAACAAAGAATTAAAAATATCCCTTTTAAATAATAAACTGAAACTTCAGAATTTTATTGATGTACGATTCATTATATATATTTGTAATTTTAGATAAGTTATATGGGCGAAATTTTATTTTTAGGAGAAATAACAATTTATATAATTGAAGTTTTTAAAAATATTAATTTATAAACTTAAAATTAATAAATAAAAGTTAATTAAACTGACTTACCAAAATGAAAAATATGATTTAGCTAATATTTAAAAGACATCAATCATTAAAATTAATTTTCTTTGTAAAAAAAAACTTCATCAATTATTCAATGTTTTAAAGTTATTTTTATAACAAAATCTTTTTACTAAAATAATTTTGATTTATTGTTTACATTTTATTGATGGGACTGTTTATCAGGACTATATTAAGCAATTGTTTGGGAAGAGCTCCTCTCTGAAATATTACAAGATGAAAAAGCTCTTTATAACTTGAACTTTCTCTCATAAATTTCCTTCAATTGCTCTTGATTGTTAGACTAAATAATTTTTTTAATAAGTTTATTATGAATTTATAAATTAGTATATTTTGCAAAAATTGGATTAATTAAATGATATTAATCAAGAAGAATTTATTGATTATCTTCATTAAGTTTCCTTATAAATTATAGAAGTTTTAAAAAAATAATTTTAAAAAGTAATTTTTTAATTAGGAGACGGGACCACTCACATACTCATAAGAACCAGAGGAGCTAAATACCAAATTCATTAATAATTTACACTTTAGTTATATATCGAATACGACAAGTTCAGTAATAGTTTCAATAACATATATAACATATTAAATGTCTCAGGTATTATATTTACTCCTATTTCTAATAATCTTATAGAACAACAACATCTTGAGTTAGTCCTCTAAATTAGTATATGAGAAATTCACAAAACTTGATGATAAGGCGAAAGACATCTTTAAAAGTTTGAAAGAATACTTGAATTTAAAGCGAAATCAAATGCCCAGGTGCTACTTCCTATCTGATGAAGATCTACTAAACATTTACTTTTAATAATATTTAAAGTTATTAACATAGAAATAAAATGTAAGTGGATTATCTTCCACAAAGATGACTTCATTGTAAGATTAAACATAAGTTTAAATATCTTTTAATCAGAGAATCTCAAAGTTATTTGCTAAATGTTACAAAGGTATCAGCTCATTTATCTTGGGAGATAAAAATTGCATTCTTGGTGTTCATATCTATATATATTTATATATGTGAATATTATTTTTGAGGATTTGAGGTTTGATAGACCACTTAAGATTGATACAAGAAATTAATAACTTTAGTTATTTTTAGGACAATTTCTTTTTGATTTGGAGTTGACCATTAAAAATTAGATTAAAACAGATATCGTCACATAACTTATCAATAACAAGCTTCTAAGTAATACTTTCTATAATTAAATTACTTCTATTAATAAAGATTAAGCTTTAGATATTTTTTTGAAAATACTTTATAATTCGATATTTATATAATAACTAGATGTGCCCTACCAAATATGGTAATTGTGCATGAACTTGAAATTTCACTATGATATACCTCAATTATTTTACAACTCAGCAGCCTATAAATAATCTGAGGAGTAAACTGCTTCACATAAGTAAAGCTTAGATAAATCTTTCAGGAAATATGAATTGCATTATAAGTATTTATATAAAATGACTCTAGTCAAATATTATATGCTCTATCTTATATTATTTTATAATTACTATTAAATTGCACTTGTAAAATTCAGTTGAAACTTTAGCAATGAGACTCAGAAGACACTTGAAACATATTAAAAGTTAAGATCCTTATCAGTAGACTTAACAGATTTACAAATAGTAATAAGAAATGAGCAGGAATAACAATGATAATATTTTTGGTGAAGGCGGGGAGAGTTAGGACTTTAGTTAATAAATCATGAAAACTGGCTCTGATAGTCACTAATTAATATAAGTTTATATTTACTCATTTTAAAAAGCCTGAATTAAATCGAAGTAATAACAGCACAGTTGCAATTTAATGGATCAAAATCCTTCTGTTATTTGTATAAAATTTTAAATCACTAAGTTAAGACTGCAATTTAAGATCCTAAAGCAAACTCAAATTTAAAGGATAGGCGTCAAAACTTAAATAATGACATAAAATTAGCAATTGAAGAGACTGAAATTAATACTGCTTAACTTAGATAGATGCAGTATGACAGCCCACTTATTGGTAGAAATGCTTAAAAACAGAAAATCGTAAAGACAGGTTTGACCTAAAATGAGGGACTCAGATCTCATAGAGACAATGAAATAACAATAAAAGTGAAACAGAAATAAAGCAGGATTTAAGGGAGTTTTAAAACCAGAAAAATACAAAGGGTGATCTTTCAAAATAATTACCCAATCTTATTAGCAACAATAGTTTAGATAACATGGAAAAATCTTCTCAAGAGATTTCAATTTTTAAAACTACATCTGTAGTTTAATTTCTGAATTAATTCTATTAAACTTTCCTGAATAAATATTGCTTGATTTTTATTAAGAGAAACAGAAATTGTAATATCTGCATATGCTAAAACTAGAAAACATGCTGATGCTCACATTAACTTTTCGAGATAAAGTTGAGTATTTGAAAAGCAAGTTAAGCGAGAGTGGAGGAAAAGACTTGTTTAGCTTTGAATATTTAAGCATCATAAAGATGAAGATGTTGTTTAAATAGGTTGTCTTTAATGATGATTACAGTCCTATTGAGGATGCAATAGTAAATTAAATAATAAAAATGGGATATAAAATTGTGTAAAAATACATATATAGATATGGTCAATATTTATATGGAATATGTTGAATGATTAGTGGATAAAACTTCTTAAGTAATCTTGGAGTCCAAGATATGTTCAATATGAAACTATAAAAGAAAGAACTATTTTAAATGAACAATTTTATGCAAATCAGTGAATAGAATCTTATTCATTATGTTATATCAAATAAATGAATTATAAAGAAAAACAGGCTATGACTACAACAAACTTAAATTTTACAAGAAAATGGAAAAAGGAAATAAAGCATCAAATTAAATAAAAAAGTTGCTTAAAATAGAAAATATACTTTATATTGATTATAACTCTTACGCGTATTTACTTTGCTATTATTTGTAATTCTAGGATAATTAGAGGTTGTGTAGCAGGTGGCACAATAATTTGCTTAGACGATATAAATTAACTCTAAATTGAACTTCTATCACACTTGAACCATTAAATTTCTCTTGTTAGAGATGCCATATTTAAGCAGGCTTAGAATGTCTACCTGGAAAATGAACTTATACCTATTCAGACACATCTCCAAAGAAAAATATTTTTATTATGTTTTTATAGCGCATAATACTCTAACTATTGAACTATTTATAAATATTTGGATTGTTCATGACATTTACATACAACAACGAATTAGCTGACGACAAACAGTTATTTATCTCAGCTCAATCTAAAAGAGCCATAAACCTGGAGAGTTTCGGCAACCACAGACACTTCCGAGTGACTTACTTGATGAAGCCAGACGTCAAGATTATTCTTTAGTATTTGCTACAAGCATCTGGTGTTCAGTAGAACTAGAAACTGTCCTCCTAAATATTGCTGTTTTTCACGTAAATTGGGTGTAGAGAGCATTTGACGCATATGAAAGAGTTCATGAGTGTGCTGAAGCATCATAATTAGAAGTTTAACTTTGAAGCTTCTGGAGATGCACTTGTCTATCATACATTGAATAAAAGCTTAGAAATTTAAATATATAACTTTATTTATAATTAAAATTTATTATTGAAGGAGATATATCCCAATTATGAATAGCTCATCAGAAATATATTTGGAGATTAAGAACAAGAATTATAAGAATTGGTGAATAAGAATAGGAAAAGAGAAATTCTACCCTCAGAGAATGATAAAAGTTAAGATGAAGGTGATAGTATACCCAAAATATTATGTCAAAACAATTACTACTTAAGTAATTTAATTACTATTTTTATTTATCAATTTCCTAAGCGAGAAACCAATCGGCCTCAACCTCAAAGGAGGCGAGGAGGAGGATTATCTAAAACAAAAAGAAGAAGACAATATGACTTAGTTAGAAGAAATGATACACGATTCAGTAAATAGAATAGTTTCTGATTTCAAACAAATCAGTAATAAATCCCTGCTCTAAAAGTACACTCATGCAGTTTAGAAACTATGCACTACTTAGCAATTATTCAAGGAAGAATTCTCTATACTTAATGCTCCAGTTAATGAAAGATCGAGAGCACTGCTTATAGTTGGACCTCCAGGAAGCGGAAAAACTAAATTCATTTAAACAATTGCGAAAGTATTTTACATTGCACTGCTGAATGAAAAGGACTTCAACTTGCACTATATTAATGCTGACTCTATGCCTTAAGGGAGATTGTGGCTCTCTGAAAAATCTAGTCAAGATAATTGGATGAACAAAAACACTCATAATAGCAGTGTGAAAAATGAAGATAATGAGCCTAAGAATTTGAAAATTCAAGATGGAGTTGCACTAGCTTTGATTAATGCATGTGCCTCAAATTCAGGTTTTATACCAAGTAGCCACTTTTGTTCAGAAAATATCACTAAAGTCTTTGCTCTGAATTAAAAAAGACTCTCAGGAAATTTCATAGCTCATAATGACTCAAAAAGTAGGATTACTACTGTCATTTTACTTAAAGAAAAATTTTATTTAATTATAGTGCTGGTTAAACAATGATTTTCAATGACTTCATGTCAATGGGTGGGGATTTAAGAAGTGCTTAGCTGCGATAGAAATCAATAAACTACAGAAACCAGAAGTCATTCCTGAATCAGCATAATTCAAGTGGTGGCAACACTTCATCAAACCCAGCTAATTCTAATGCTCTTGGTATCAATCACTAGCCTAGTATGTCTTCTGCGAATAGAGGAAGCAGAGGAGGTCATAACTAAACTACTAATGGGGAGAGTGACCTAAACATCTCTAAGATCTTTGGATATACAGAAAGAGATTGGATAGTATTTGATGGATCACTTCAAAACAATAGTTAACATATGATTAATATTGGGTGGATTGAAAAACTATTGCCTTTAGTTGAAGGTTCATTTTAAGAAACGGTAAGAATTATCTTTATACTTCATTTATTCATGGTTATTTTGAACTCTGAACAATCATTCTTAACTTCATTTTGATAATAGAAATTCATATACAAATCAAATGGAGATATCAACGAGCTCCCTAGACATCTGAAAATCATAGTGGAAACTGATTCTATAGCTCATTCTAATCCTTCAGTAATCAGCCGCATACCTATAATAAATATTGAGGAGAATGATATCAGTGCCAGAGAGCTTTGGTTGAGTTATATTAAACACAATTTCAGTCCATTCTTCAAGCCCAATTAAAGTGAGATGATTGTAAACAATCATAAATCTTATTTTTGAAATTCACTTATTAAATACACATAGTTTACTGTTTGATGAAACGATCATTAAAATTTTCAACTATCTCTCAAAGTCTGAAAATCAGGTAAATTACATATTCTTATAATAAATTACTTATTAGTCACTAATTATGATGAAACTGTCAGAAAAGACTATAACTCAGCACTTCATCCAAATCTTTGACATTATGATGGACGAATACCTGAAATTATTGGTTATCAATAACAGAGCGTCTTATGACAACATATTGTACAAATATGGTTCAAAAGTAACTTCAATTAATTCACCAGTAGCAGGCATTAATAATCAATTGAGAAACTTAACGTTAAGAAATTAAAACAGTGGATCAAACTATAATTTTGGCACTTAAATGACTAGCACAGCAGGTGGATTGCACAATCAGTAAACTTCAGGAGTTCATAGGAAATAAGTTAGCAATAATAGTTAAAACAGCTCATCAGGTGGCTTAAGTTAGTTAAATGCCAATAGAGCATTTTAATCTCCAGGCTCAAAAGCTCTTAAAATAATTACCTTTTAATTGTATAATAATTGAAATTCTTCAATTTAGAGGAAAATTAATTAAAGCTGGTCAAAGAAAGACCTCATTTATTCATGATTTCGTTGAGTAAAATCTAGAAAAGAGATACAAGGAATAAAACCCACTTGAACTTTTTAGTTTCTTCATGGAGTCACTTATTGCAGTTTTTGGTAATGTTTTAAATCACAGAGGGCAGAGAGTGATTAGTGAGAAATTTTACAATTAAATTAAACTTTGCTATATACCACCATTCATATTTTCTATTTAAATTCCTGAAGCCAGTAGTTGCCAAATTTCCATTACCCTTCTAAGTCCAAAACTAAATGGGTCAAGGAGGTGGAGGAGACAACACTAATAAAACTCATCACTCAAATTTATCTCATTAAGCTTAAAGTTTCCAAGTAGCTCATCAACCATTGCTACTTGCGAATAATACAGCTTATAAAGATTATAATGTACTTAATCATTACTCTATTTACTATATATTAATTGTGATTTCCCCATAAATACTCATTTACTACTAATAATCATGATGTATTATTTATTGATAATTAAATTACTCTGCGAAGCTAAAATCATTGAGAGAGTCAGACAATTTGTTCAATTTCTTCTATGACTACTAATCTAGTGGGAAATGGAAATAGTGGTCTAATATGTTTTATTTTATATTTTATTTTTTCATTATTTTCCTTTTCTATGAAAATAATGATATTATATATAATCTAAGCAAGTGGAAATCCAAGAGAGATAGTACTTTAACAGTGGAAAGTTCATTCCAACCAAGCATTAATTCGGTCACATGGAGCAACTTAGACTAAACAAATAATTTAGGAAGAAAATCCAGGCTACAAATTCAGGGGCTAATAACAATAGAGGCTTGAATCTAGTTCACGATGACTCTCACATCAATCTAAACTAAGTTTTAATCAAGAAAAATGCCATATGTAGCTATATATATATAATTAAGTTCATATGGAATGGTTTACTGGACAGCAAGAAAGAAATAGTGTTTGTGCATGACGATTAGACTAAGCGAGCACTTTATTATATGAGATTACTCGTCGCATTCAGGCAGAACATCTTAGTTGTAATATTAACAGTAATTATAAATAAGTTTTACTATTTATCTTTCAATATTTAAGATAATAGTTTGTGGGCCAGTCTCATGTGGCAAGAGCAAAGTGATTAGATACATGAAAAACTTGGATATCAGGCAGAAATCTCAATAGGATAAGAATATTCCCAGATATCTGGGTTGTTCTGTTCAGCAATCCACCACACTTGATAATGTAAGTAGTTTTCATCTTAAACCCACAACAGTATAATTTATATTAACAAATATACATAGAAAAAAGGTTTAGTGTGTTAATGTATATGTATAGTTGCACTAAATGGTGGAGAATAACATGATTTTGCAGAAAAATGGGTCTTATGCACCGCCATCTAGACAACCAACTGTTGTGTTTATTGATGATCTGAATTTAAAAATTAATATCTTATTTAATTCTTAATACAATTATATACATAATTTGATTAATCAATTCTAGAATATTATTAGTAAATTTGAGCAAGATATCCCCAGAATACGACGTACAGACACCAGCAGAAATCATTAGAGACTATGCTTGCTACAACGGGTGGTACTAGAGTGGCAATTAGAGATTCTATCAATTCAATAATCTTTCCTTTATTGGAGCATACTCCTATATCAGCAGCAATAATTAAAATGGATCAGACTCTATATTAAATATTAATTCACAATTAGTTTTTGATGATTTTGTATATGATAAAAATCATAATTCTTCATTATTTTCAATTCCTATGATAACGTTTTTAATAGATTATTAATCCTCTATATTGAACGAAGGAGAAACGTTTAACTGGGTACCAGGTTTCTCAGAGCGCATCCACCGTCACATGATGCCAATAAGAATGGAAGCAATGACTCAACACCACCTCAGGAAAATCTTCAAGAAAATGCTCTTCAGCAACATAGACATAAACGATGATGACAGACCAATAAACGCTCTCTGTAGAACTTACGCGGATTGGTATTTCCACAATTTCAGCAAGTTTCATGTCGACTCTAAACTCTTCGGCCTCAATTTTAATCTGCACAAAGCCTGTGAGTTTTTGTAGAATTTCGAGAACATTGCTTGGAATGAGTTTAGCACAGACGAGCAGGTCTATAAACTGTGGGTGAACTAACTAGCCGCTCATTTCGTAAGCTTGTATCCTATGATTGACTAGAATTTACTAATGTCAAGCATGCAAAAAGTAGGTGGGAAAATCAGCCAAAATCAACATAAAATCGAGATGCTGAAGTTGTTCGTTGATAGAGGGCTTTACGCTGATAAACTCAGCTAAAACAAGGGTGCAAGAAACACCTATGATGGTGTGATTGAAGAACATGACTCCTTTGAAGATATCAGTGAAGATTCATAGACAGAAAGAGTTATGATGAATATCAAGCCAAGATCAATTGAGAAAAACAAGCAAAGTTACCTTGAACAGATATCCCCGAGTCATATATCCAATTCTATATAAGATGGAGATTCTCCGACTGAAATCAAATTGAGAAAAGGTGAAAACAATTAATAAATGCTGAAACTAAATGAGTAAGATAATCACAAGTCCGATGATGACAATTAAGCATCGAATGAGAAAAAGAAAGGCACTATGAATAGAATAATGCTTGGTGATAAACTCCATTTTCAAACTTAAAGTTTAATTTAAGTTATATTTTAAAACTTAATAAAATATTAAATACAATTATCATAAAATTATTTCTGAAATTTTTCATAGAAAAGAACATTTATTTATAATTTTATAAAATAATTAATTTTAGATTTTTACTTATGATTTTCTTTAATTAATTATTGAGATTTTATCAAGGGTTCCTAATTGAGATCTTAAGTAGTTTCAAGTGAGAAAATAAGCCGTCTCTTCAACAAAGACAAGAACCTCAAGCCGATGGTAAGACGCAGTGGAATTATGTCTGGCTTCCATTTCGATGTGAATAAAGGTAGTTCACATGAACTCTTTCAGCAAAACAGTAGAATGATGTCCGATAATGATCTACTGTCTATGTCTCAATAAATTTCCCCACTGTCCCCCTAAAAGTTTAAAAATAGCGGAAGCAAGTAGAATCTCTTAAAAGAAAATCTTGATAAGAATCACATAGACATTTTTGCTAAGAACTCCGATGAAGAAAGTCAATCTTATCACGATGAGAATTTAATGAAAAACTCCTTGATTGGTAGTTATGAAGAGAACAAACTAGATGAGGATGCAAGTAGCAGCAGTTTAGACGTGAAAATCAACGATTCAAGCGAAGACGATTTCATCAGTGAAGAAAAGAATAACAACAACAATCAAAACCCCAAAACCCCTTAGTGAGGTTTATAAGTGCTTTGATTTGTAGGGTATAGTTGGGGTCTTATTGGGGTTAGTAGAGAAAACACAGTTTTTATGCGAATTTAATGAATATTTAATGAGTATTAGAGTACTTAATTCAAACAAATTTAATCTGCTTGTCTTTGTTGTATCTTATGAATCTTGCTCTCTATAGTGGCTCAAGTATGTCATCTAAGGATTATCTAGGATATGAAGGAGCTCTCACGATTATCATCTCTACTATGCTTTTTATTTCTTCGCAGACATCTTCTTACTTTATATGCTTCTAAGCTAAGCTAATTGATTGTTTTTCATGCTTTGTACCAAAGTAAGACATACATTCCATGTCACTTTCTAAAATTATTGCTGCTACTGCCCAAACATCCCATTAAACAGAACCATTAGTCCACTTCTCTCTTATTGGGAAGTAACCTGGAGTACCAAGTACCTGTGCTAAAGTGACAATCTCCTATCTTAAAGCTCTATTGAAATCGATAACCACTACTTCTAAAGGGCAGAGATTTAGCATAACGTTTTCAGGCTTCAAATCTCTATGAACATATCCAAGTTCATGCAACTCCTTAACACCCTGAATCATATCTGAGAGTATATCGTTTAAATCATCAGGGTATCTATTGTGATATAGGTAGTCTCTCAGAGTCATCTCAAATTTGTTTAGCCTTAATGCGATGAAACCATAACTTAAAATAACACCATTTAGCTTAAGCAAATTCTTGCAGTCTTTTCTTTAGGCCTCTCTAAGTACCATGTATTCATTTGCAAACTCGTTCTAATACTGTTGGTTCTTAATAAGATAACTGAATGGATACACCTTGTATGCATACTCATCAACTACTATGAGCTTTGCTTTTGCAGGCACGTTTATATTCAAGTAGTTTTCAATACAAGTGCTGAGATCAACTGCATTTAATGCAGGTATATTCATAGCCTTCGCTTAGAAGCATGCTAAAATTGTATTACCTGCTGGCTGGTTCATCGATTCATATCGCTTCTGTCTCTTGAGTCTCTCTTGCTGCCTCTCTTTATGACTCAAGAGTATTAGATTTTCTTTTAGCTGGCACTAGTTTTTTAGTCTCTTAATCTTCAATCAAGAACTCACTGAGGTGATGCTTTTGCATATGCTTTTAACTTTAGCTGAGTGAGTATATGATTTCATGCATGTCGTACACTAATACCTACCATCTACCTTTTCATGCTTGAAATAGATATTGGCTTTGCCAGAGTGTACCTCTTTAAGGTGTCTCTTCAAGCTTTGTTCAGTTGAGAAATGATTCTAGCAGTCTTCACATTAATATGTATTTATCTTTTCGATTGGTTGCTGTTCTTTTAGCTCCTCAACATAATCAATTTAAATTAAAACCCCTATCTCTGCGCTCTCCCTCTGGTTTAATACTTCTATGATAAAAACCTCTGCTTCAAATTCAAGAGCTCTTAGCTCTACCTCCCTCTCAACATAAATGATTTCAGGCTTTTTAGTGGAGCCAAAGTTGAGGATTGATTGACTTGCTCCTAAAAGTGCCACTCTACGATTTAAGTTGACCGCCATGTTAAAATTCAATTTTAAATTTCTATTATAAAGCTCTTAAAACCTCTATAGCTATATCTGGACTATATAGGAGTTGCAACAGCATTTATGATGGTTTGATCTAAGCTCTAAGACTTCATATTTATACTCAGTTTATAAGTGTAATTTTTGTAATTTTACTCTTAATAATTTTGATTCTGGTACC